>PVJS01002218.1:0-19656 GCA_004027185.1 Glis glis
CACACACACACACACACACGAGCTGTGACATCCATCCTAATCCCACTGCCTTGGGAGGCCACATCAGCCCTGCCCCTTGCACCCTGCACTTCTGACCTCGGCCTCACTGCAGGCCTGCCTGCTCTGAATGGCACATGCTGTTCCCTCCGCTGCCACACCCCCCTCAGGACTTCTGGAAACCTCCCAGCCAATGCCCCCTCCCCCTCCTCAGCAGGGCTCAGATGGCACAGGTCATCCTGACCCCAGAACTAAGGTGGATGCTCAGTGAATTATCTTCCTACTAGTGAGCTGGGTGCACCACGCCCCCTCATGCCTAGCACTGGGTGGCACAGAGTGACCGGCCCTTAAATGGACCTAATGGGTTCCCTACAGGACAGGAAACCAGCTCTCATGGCTGAATCAACCTCTCTTCAGAGATAAGGGCAGCAAAGAGCCATCGCTGGTAAACACACCTAATGACAACCACTTCCCAGCTCCTCTTGAATCCCACAGTACTATCCCCCAGGTGGAGAAGTCCCTTCTAAAGGCAGATGGCAGAAGCTGGTGGACTCTGCCCGGGTCCTAATTGCTCCCTGGAGTGGGGACAAATATCAGCCCCTCAGTGTCCTCTGGATCGTAGAGCCAGACAGAAATGTCACCCTTCTTCCTCTCATCCAGTGAACACAGGGCATCGTAAGTGCGATGAGAGATGGACGTGGAATTTGCTTTGAGTAGCTTCAAACTTCGCACGGGCTTAGGAGAGACTAATTTAGAGTACAGCAGGGCAGAGCTCCTCTCCAGCTGTGGGTCCATGATTCCCCTCCTTCCAGTGCTCGGCCAGCCCCACCCAGTCATTGTCACCACCGTCATCTCCCATAATCCTCCAGCACCCTGCTCACTGCATCCAGCTGTGAGGCACCTTGCTATTCCTTGATTGCGGCAGAGGCACCTGGAAGGGCTTTGCAAGGACTGTTCCTTCCCCAGGGCACCCTCCCCACAGACATCGCACCTCCTTCAAACCTTTGCTCAGCCGCCTTATTAGTGGGGTCATCCCCGCCCCCTCCCCTGCTCAAGAAGCAGTCCTCCTCCCCTGCCACCACTACTTCCAGTCCCGGTCTCCGTTTCTGTTTCTCTGTAAGTCATAATGTTAATTTACCTAGCATATTTATTGCTTGTTGTCTACCTTCCTTCCTCTACTGGGATATTAGCTCTCAGGAGAAGGGTCTTTCAATTGTTCCCAAGGGCCTAGTGCAGTGTCTGGTATATAAAAGGTGCCGGTAAATATTTATCAAATGGATGGATGGATAGACGAATTTGGAGAAACTCTGAACTATGGGTAGGCATTTTGAGTTTACATTTTAAAACCTTAAAAGTAAAGAGCAAGCTTCCCCTTCTCCTCCCCTGGATGTGGCTGGATGTGAGAAATGTGACAGGGCCACCTGAGCAGGGTGGCAGGGAGGAAGGAAGGCCCCTGCCCTTCCACTGGTCTGGGCTTGCTTGTTTGCTGCAGGAGGAAGTCCCTCTCCAACCCTGGGGACGTGCACAGGTCAGAGAGAATTTCTGGCCTGTGACAGATAGGAGAGGGGTCTCTAGGTGACATTCCAAAGGGAAGCGGTCCCAGTGGTTTGTGACATGTAGTGTCATGTAGAAAGCCGTGGCTACTGGTCCCAGGCTTGTCTCCCCAGGGAAGTGGGTTCCATCCTCCCATCTCTTGGTGCAACACCCTTTCATGTCCTCCATACACTGACCCCCCCCTCCCAAGGCATATACAACATCCCTGAAATACACTATACAACGTGGCAGAGCCGTTCCCCGATGAGGTTGCCAGCCCACACCTAGACTTAACAGCTTCAGCTCACACCTCTTCTTTGACAGGGGAACTAAGGTGGTGGAGGGGGTTGAATGCAACTTGCTACTTTTGTGATTTGCAAACACAGCTAGCTGTCCATACTCATAAGCTCCAGTGTGGGGCCCAGCCCACCCAGAGCTGAGACACAGGGTGGCGGAGAAAGGTGTGCTTGGACTTGAAAGTCAAGTTGAAGGTCATCCCCAAGTGTTTTTTTTTTTTTTTTAGCATAGCAGGTGAGGAGAAGGGGCGCCCCTTAAAGAACACCACCATGAACCAAGGTACAGAGGAGGTCTGGGGGAAGGGGAGAGACCAGATACAGAACGGCAGGTTGGATAACTTTGCTTTGACCCTTCCATCTTCAGGCGTCTGTGAAAGGAGCCTGGGACAAGGAGATCAACTTCCATGAACTGGCCTAGGGGCCTGAGTCCTGGGAGGAAGCAGAGCCTGGTTCTGTTGGAGGACCCTGTCTGCAGCCAGGTTGGTCCTAAGGCCTGCAGGAAGGGGCGCCCGTCGCTGTCCTTCAGGTCTTAGGTGCATGCAGCTCTGGGCTCAGATGGAGCAGAGATGGGGTCTTGGGCATATAAGCATGGAAGAGATTGATCCCACGGTGAGAAGGGGAAACCGGCTCCAGGTCAGCCCACCTGTGCTGGACTGCTCCCAGCCGGTTTCTCCCGGGCCTCAGTTTCCCCCCTCTGTAAGCCATCTGCCCCGCGGAGTGCTTGCGAGGGTGTGGCACACTTCGGCGGCGCTCAGGCTTGGTGGCGGCCTCTGGGATTAGGAACCCGACCCCTCTGTGGGTGGAGTGCGGGCTCCAGGCGTGGGGTTCGCCTGCCCTCTCCAGCATTACAAACTGCTGACAGTGGCGAAGCCACGTTGCCACGCTCGGGGGGGGGGCTGCCTTGGTTTCGGGTTTAATGAAAAACTGGATGTTTGGGTTTGGTTTCGTCTGGGGTTGGCGAGGCTGGCGGCTGGCTGCTCCGGCGGCGGCCGCCCGGGGAGGGAGAACTCGGGGGGCGTTAGGACCCGGCCGCCGCGCTCGCCCCGGTCCCGGGAGCGGCCGAGCGGGCCGGGGCTTGAATGAGGGGCCGCGGAGAGCTCCGCCGTCGCCCGGCAACCGCCCTGACGCAGCGCACAAAAACGTCCCTTCAAAAGGGACGAGCGGCGAGCCAGCGAGGCGGGAGCGCCAGGAGCCCGCGCCCGGGCGGCGGACGCGGCGCCAGCAGGATCGGGCCTCGGGCGCCCGCGGCAGGTGGGTTCGCGCCCGCGACTTTCCCAGGGCTGGGGACGGGCCCTGGAGGGGACACGCCCGCCGCGAGGGGTCCCGCCTGCCCACCTGCTCCCGGGCGCACGCCCTCCCCGGGAGTGGGCAGCCGGACTGGACTCCTTCCAGGCTACATGGGGTGGAGATTTCGGGTCGATGGTCCCAGAGGGAGACCCTCCAGGTCCTCCCTCAGAGCTGGCCACCTCCACGCCCACCCTGGCTGCTCTACTTCAGTCTCCGTGGCATGGGAGTTCCTGGCCCCCAGGATGCAATCGTAACTCAGGAGGTGACCCAGGGCCCTTGGGCCCAGGGGTGCTGTGAGGGCTGAAGCCGAGGTGATCCGAGGGACCCACACCACCAAAGGGCCCTTGGGGAATGGGCAGGGCAGCCATGAAGCTGGGCACCCAGCATCACGAGGACAAGGGGCCGCAGATCGCTGGGCTCCCAGGGCCACCAGGACAAGGGGCTGCAGATCGCCCAGCAGGGGGGTCGCCTTCAACCGGGTCAGGTGGCTGTGCTGCTTTTTGGAGGACCCCTTGTTGCCTGTACCAGCTCTGTTGCGTGTGGGTCCTGTGGAGGATGGGCGGCCTGGCTCCAGGTTGGTGGGCACCAGTTGCTATGTGAGGCCCACAGCAGGTTCTCCCAAGTAAAGTTTCAATAAACTCCCTATGGTTCCTTGAGAAACCCAGAAGAGGAGACCAGGCTCCACCCACAGTGCCCAGGGGAGTTGTGGTTCCCAAGAGGCTTCCCTTCCATACCCCAGAGACAGTCCTGCCCCCACACCGGGCTCGGGAAGTGCTGGGTAAGTCTGGGAAAGCCCAGGTGGCAGTGCCTGTAGCCAGACAGCGTCTGTGGGGCAGGACCGCCTGCCAGCCAGCGTGGTTTTAAAGGGCGGGGCAGAACAACTGAGCTGGACTTCCAGCCGATAAAGGAGACTGTGCTTCTTTCCTGAGTGCCTCTACTGGTCACACACTACTGAGAACCCTTCATGTCCTCAGTCACAATTGCCTTCCAGGGGACATTGTTGTTGTTTCCTTGGGGGTTTTTGTTTATTTTTGTTTTTATTGGGGGGGTACTGGGAATTGAACCCAGGGGCATTCTACCTCTGAACCACACCCCCAACCTGATTTATTTTATTTTGAAACAGGGTTTCACTAAGTTGTGGAAGGTCTCAGTAAGTTGCTGAAGCTGGCCTCGAGCCTGTGATCCTCCTGCCTCAGCCTCCCAAGTACTAGGGTTACAAACATGCACCGCCATACCTGGCTCCAGGGGATGTCTTAATCCCCATTTGTCAGAGGGAGCCCAAGAGGTTAAATAGCATGTACAACTCACATGGCTGGTAAAGAGCAGAGAGACTCAAGTGCTTGATGCCCAAGACTCCTGAAAGTGTTCTCCAAGGAAGGCTGCTTTCAGAAATCTGAGGTGTCTACCACCCAGAAAAGGGAAGAAAGCAATCAGACCCAGATGAAATGAGAGCTGTGTGGTAGAAGGTCCTCTGCCATCCCCAGAGACCCTGTGGAGCCAGCAAAGCCATTTCTTGTATGGGGAGTTGAAAGATTTGTTATCCTGCTCGGTTGTCCTCAGAAGGGTCCTCCCACACACCCTTTTCCTCCTTGTGGACCCAAAGACCCCGACTCCTTGCACACTAGCTCCTACCCTCCTCGTCCTCCCAATTATGTACGTGGTTTTCCACTACATTACCAGTCCCCGCGTCCCTATCTACAGCTTGGCCTCCCTCCAAGAGGGACTGAATTAGATGAAGGCAGTGCCTGTTGGTGGAGAAAGACCCACAGCGCCCCAGGCCAGTGAGGGAAACTGCTTGTCAGGTTCCTCACGCTTGGGCTGTGTGTTCTCCAGGTAAATCTTGCTGGTGGAAACTCCGGGTGACTGGACGGGAGCATCTAGAATTCCCAGGCCCTCTGGGAGCTGTGCTCTGGCCAGAGATGTCTCTTCACTTGTCTGAGACACCTAGCTGCTTGCAAAGGCAGAAGATGAACAATTATCTGTTTGATGGAGGGTGTGGGAAGTCCTCCTGTGCCCTTATGAATGGATTTCTCTTAGGAGTCACCGGGGGACAGCTCTCACCTGGGAGCACATCCTGGGGTTTGGGTGGGGTGAGGAAAGGAGAAAAGGCCTATCCTGGAGCAGACCTGGAAGGGGGAGTACAGCGAGCAGAGCAGGAGGAACGTGGGGAGCAGTGCGGAGGGGCTGGCAGGAAGGGAGACTTGCAGGAGGGCGGTAGGTGAGCCTTGCTAATTGGCAGTCATCTGTAGAGTCGGAGCGGCCAGAGAGGCCCAGGTTGCCATGAGGAGTCTGGAAGACTGCAGAGCTCGGCTTCTCCTGATCAGGCCAGTTGCCCCGAGGTCCTCCTCATGCCACAGCCCCTCCTGTGGCCCCTGGCATGCCCTGTTAAAGCTCCTTTTAAAGGAACTTCCAGAGTTCCTACAGGGCCACCCAGTGTCGCCTCCTCCCCAGCAGCCCTAGCAGAGACCCCGGAGGGGCTGGGGGATTCGCCTCTCTCCATGGGGTCATAGACTCCCCCCCACCCAGCGTCCCAAGCGCAATTTCTCCAGTGTGGCCTGAAATTCCTAGCAGGGTATTCTGATCCAAATGTGGGAGCTGGTATGGATTCCCCCAAAACTCCCTTACAGGGCTTGTCCCTTATGACCTAGAAGGCAGGCCAGTCAGAGCCCATTTTCTGGGTCTCAGGCAGGCATCTGTGGGTGGTGGCCATGGTTCCAGGGCTTCTTGAAGGCTGGGTGGCATTTCCGCATTCCAGGAAGCCAGCAGAGCCTCTGAGGGCGGGCCTGGAATGGCCACTGGAAGGTCAGCAGGGTGTCAAGTACCCGGGAAGGTTCTGGATGAGGGTCTGTGTGTGGGAAGTCACAGAGGGGCCCACCCCCTGATCTGCCATCAGAAGTAGCATTAGCTGTCCAGTGCTGTGAGCTTTCGCAGGTGCTATGCCCTGGGGACACGGAGACAGGCGTGAACTAACCCAAGCCAGTCGGTGAGGCAGGCAGAGCGCTCAAGACTGGTTGCGCTTACCTTGTCATTTCTGGGTATTTATTTGGAAGCAGCTGGTGAAAACTTGAGGGAAGGTGAAGGCGACCCTATTATGAGGTTTGAAAGCAAGCCTTAGAGCAAATTCTGCCACACGTGCAGGCATTTGTTAGACACGTTTATTTGCAAACAGGTCCAACAGATCCGGACAGCCTGACCTGGGGGCTTGGAGAGGTCTCAGCAGTCTGTCTCCTGGAGGACCCAGTAGATCCTGCCACCTGCTCCTTCCAGGGTCAAGCTGTCCTAGAATTTATTTGGGCAACTCACCCGCCTTGAATGCTTCTGTCTTTGCTGGGGAGCATCCATTCACAGCATTTGCCTTGCTAATTACTAATGCCCGGTGCTGTCCAGGGATACAGACAGTGGACTAGCGGCCTAGCAGCCTCTGGATGGAGACATTCTCTGCCAGGCTGGGGGGCAGGGTCTGGATTTGAATGCACTGGCTTGCAGGTAGCCCAGTGAAACCACACGTGACACTCGCCAATAATGCGCCTCGTGCCGAGGACACACAGGATGATGGCTCTGCCCTCAAGGAGCACAGAATCATGGGCCACTGAGGAGTCCATGCAATTTGTGCAGGCAGAGTGCAGGGTGACAGTAAGGTGATGCTGGGCGATCTGGAGCGCACAGACAGGCTTTGGTGAACTTCAGTGGCTCAGAAGCCACTCCCCCATGTGACAGGCTAAGGAGAGTGCCAGCCAGGCACAGTCAAGGACAGGGGGCCACCATCCCTTTACAGGTGCAACTTAGAACTCACACACCTCCCATGATCCTCCCTGGCTGTGAGGCTGCACTCCTGAGGCCTGTGGGGGTTAGGTCGCAGAACTGGTGGGGCTCCAACACCCAGCCCCGCCCCTTCCCCACCCAGCCCTGCACCTTTCTGCTGTGCCCAGTACCTTCCCAGTGTGGGGGTGAGCTCAAGCAGCCTCGGAAGCCCAGCCATGTTCTGCTCACACTGACACAGTGGGGGAGCACGTCACACAGCCCATTTTTTGTCCTGCCTACGGCAACTCAGGACAGACATCCCTCCCAGCTACACTGGGCATTCTCTGCCAGACTGAGGCTGCACTGGGACCCCATGCATCCTCAGAACAGGACGCCAGGAAACTCTAAGACCCTCCAACACCCTCGGCACACGCAGCCCAGGTGTGGAGGTGCGTGACTTGCACGAGCAGGGCGCCATGCAACCTCTTAGGAAGTCCTCCCAAGACAGCTGGGCTTCGGCGCTTGCGGAGAGAAATGGAAAGCAAATAGGCCAGATTCCCACTTGAACTGGAGTTTGTTGATTTTGCTTACTTGAACTTGGAGCCAGTCATCCTGTGCTTTTGAATAGGCCTGGCTCTGCCTTTTTGAGGGCTGAGACAAATGCCTGTGGGGAGACTCTCCAGTGGGCTGCCCTGTCCTTAGCCACGAAATGGAGCCTGAGTTTCAGTCCACTGGGAAATGTTTACTGTTGGTGCAGACAGGACACGCGTCTGAGCTGCGTTCTGCTTTCTTCTCCACGAATTGCTTTAAAGGCCACTCCATGTCTGCCTTCTGTGCCCTAATCCCCACTGCCCCTGGGGCCATTGGCCAAAGAAGTCTTGTGCCCACATGTGGCAGTGGGCCACCTCCTGAGCATCCTGGCCCGGAGGACGAGGAGGAGGAGGAGGAGGAGGAGGGGGAGGAGGGAGGACTCCTTCACTCTGTGCATTTCCCACGGCTAGTTCCCACCCCCCTAACCGACCCTCAGGTTCGCAGGCTCCTCTCTCCCTGCCTGCCAGAGCAGCCCTTTCCCAGGGCCTTGGAGGGGACATGGGGGGGCTCTATGGAGACAACCCCCACCTCCCCACAGCAGCCCTGTGCTTTCTCTTCCCCTCTCAGGGAGGCCATAAATTAGATGTATGGCTCCCAGGAGCCGGGGCCTCTCCCAGACTGACAGGGAATCACAACTCTTTTTTGGCGATTTTCTCGGCAACTTCTTTCACCAGGCGAAATGAAAGGCAAGGTTTCCACGGTCCCAGCGCCTTTGCAGAAGGTCTGTGCGCCGAGTCTAAGCAGCCCGAGCAGATTCCATTAATTATTCAGCACTGACCTAGCACTTCGAATTTGCAGAGGTCTTAACAAGTATTTTTATAGATTGTTCCCTCATAATATCTCAGCGAGACAAAGCAAGGTTTCCCCATTTTCTAGACAATAGGAACGAGGCTCAGCTTGGAGTCAGATTTGGGTTCAAGCCCAGCGAGCCTCTGTAATGGAGCTGTGTGACCCTGGACCAGTCTTGTGACTTCTCTGGTTTGCGATTTCTCTGTGGTCTAACTCTTGGGAAGGGCTTCTAGCCCAGGCCATAGTATGGGAGGGAAACGTGTGTAAACTTGTGTGTGATTGCTCTTGATGTTCAGGTGCTCACATGGGAGCTTTGAATTCTGAGCAGAGGTGCAACCATTAGCACAGAACACTGCAAACCGAGCTTCACCCAGCGAGGCTCCCCAGGAGATTGTGGGGAAGTGGGTTCTGCCCCTGCCCCCCTGGGCGTGGCTCCAGGACATGGTGGTGGCCCCACCTGCCGCTGTGGTCCTAGTCCCTGCACCTGTCTGGGGAAGGCAGGAGAGAGGCCATCACACTCAAACATTCATAGAGCACCCAGCAGCAGCTCTCAATCGCCCCCTGCAGGTGGGCCTGACTCTTTTCTCCCAGCCCACACTGGGCCTGTCCCATCCCCAGCAGCAACACTGGGACCCCAGGTGATAGATGCCTGGGGCTGTCCCAGCAGGACCGGCCACCAGAGCTCCCTGCTCTCCTTCCCTGCACCCAGCCTCACACCATCTACCTGTCCTCCCACACTGCCAGCATGGCAGCTGCCCCTGGGCCTGGCCCAGGAGCCAGCCGCCCCTCTACATGCAAACAGAACACAGTGGACAAATGAAATGAGTCCCTGGCCCATGCAAGTTCCGAGAAGTCACATGACTTGTCTAGGATTGCCAGCTTAGTGATGGCGGAACCTTCCTTAGGCTCAGGCCTGCTCGCCGCTGGGCCTGCCCTCAGGGGAGTCCTCAGCCCAGAGAGGTGCCCCACTCGGCAGTACCCGCACATCTGGCCAGCACGGCAGATACTTCAGTCCCGATCAAGCTTGCAGAACTGAGCGTTGTATGGGAATGCTGAGATTTTACGTTTACCCTGGGATTTCTTAGGATGCGGAACTTTAAAATTGAAACATCACAAAGCTCATGTTCCCGCTGCTTTTGCACGATGACACCATGGAGGGGGGAGAGGGCTCTAGTGGTGGGGCCAGGAAGACGTGCACTGAAACACGGTTTGTGACCGTAACCGTCAGCTTCTGCAGGCGTGGTTTGCTCTCCTGTACCAGAGAAGACCAGTCGGGCCTCAGGATCATTTCAAGGGCTAAACCAGACGTTTGCACAGCGCCTGACATGTAGTTGGTGGTGGATAAATGGTTCTCTTCCCTGTCCTCTTGCTCCTAAGAATTCTGATGTATCCCAGTATCCAGATGGGGAGAATTGGGCGTTCATGTGTTTCTCTCTTTCATGGATGCGGCGTTTGCATTGAGGTCGACCTGGTTATACCGGGTGATTTCAAGCAGCTCGGAGGAGCTCAGGGTGGGCCCACGAGGACCAGGGCCCTGGAAGACTCTGCGCTTCGCCTGTGCTGCTCAGAGCTCTGTGCGCGGGACACAGGAGACCTGACCATGTCCTTCCCTTCAAGGGCTGGAGTCTGGTCAGGGGACAGACCAGTCCCACATGTCAAGGTCACCCAGGCCGTGCGCATGACAAAGCCAGCACTGAGGGGAGCAGCGAGAGTCTGTGGCCTGGAGGGCTTTGGAGAGCACACGGCCCAGCAAGGCCTTTAAAGCAGGGCAGGGCTTCCATAACCAGGGTGGAGCCGGAGTTCCCAGAGGGACACGCGGTGCTGCCAGAAAGTCCTCCTTCCTCCCTTCCCCCACTCCATCACTCTGCCAGCAAGGGTACTGAGCACCTGCTACAGCCGGGCACCGCTGTGAGCACTCAGGTCCCAGCCGGGGACAAGGGGAAGCCGCCGCACCCTGGAGCGGGTTTTCTAGAGGGTGAGACTCCTGAGAAACAAGTAAACACGCAGAGTGGGTGGTGAGAGCCAGGAAGAGGGACAGGGCAGAGCAGGTCTCCATAGGGTGACCAGAGGTGGGTCTGCGTGGAGGGGACCTTGCACAGACGGCATGTGACACAGCACCGGCTTGAGATTGGGGAGCAGAGCTGCGGCTTCCTTCAGAAGGAAGGGGTGGATCCCCATGAGGCACTGCCACAGGGAGGGGTGACCCAGGCAGCGATCGCTGGCTTCAGGAGCTGGGAACCGAGGGTGACCCTGGCTGGACAGATGCACCTCGCCTGGGACCGCCCCGCACACGGCGTAGACCACATGTGCGTTTGAAGAGGTCAGGGAACCCTGTCCTGCAGAGGCCTGAGAGGCCTGATACCAGCCTACTTCTCCAACTGCCAGCCCCACCTCACACCCAGAGCACACACCCACAGTACAGCCACCCAGCACACTCACACACACTCACACACACACACACACTCACACACATACACATGACTACCACACACGCATCCCAACAATTGGCCCCCACCACAGCAGCCAGAGCCTGGCCCCTACGTGGTGTCCTTCCCCCATCTCAGGGACTCCCAACACCGGCTCTGCCCCAGAGCTGGAATAAAAGCGGGCCTGGGAAGGGGAAAGATGACTGGCAGAGGGCCAGACAGCGGGTGTCCCTCCTGCTGCAGTCGCCATGGCAACTCTGAGGTGGAGGCAGTGGGCTCTGGGCAGCTCCAGGCTCCTGTCAGCAGCTCTGCGGGAAGCAGGGCCGTGTCCCCTCCTCTCAGCCTGCCAGTTCGGTCAGCACGTCTGCCGCGTCTGCCGAGCAGGGACAGTCACGTCACAGGCTCACCTGTCGTGTGGATGAAGCCAGGGTCAGTCCCGTCCCCACCTGGGGCTCTCCGTGTAAGATAAGTATCGGGTCATGATTAAACCCAGACAGAAAGACCAGCCTGTCCCAGCCCTGCCTTCCCTCGTCCAGACCCGTGGACCTGTCACCCACCTGGGGAAAGGGATTCCCCCATTAGAAATTAAGGAAAACATGCAGGGGGAGCCATGTCCTGGCCACCCTGAATCTTTACAGTATAAACCCCACTGGAGCCCACCAAGCCCCTTCCCCAACTCATTTCATCCGCCCTACAACTCTGCAACAACCTGTCTTCAGACAAGGAGCCCAGCCCCAGCCCCCAGCCAGGGAGGCGAGGGTGGGCCCCCAGGTCGGCGCTGGGTGGGCCCCTCTGTTCTCAGCTCCGCAGCCTCGGGAACTCTTAGGGCCCAGCATGGGCAGAGGACGGAGGGGGCTGTGCTGGGCATGGCGTCTGCTCCCTCTCTGCGCCACCCTGGCAGGTGTCGTGGAGTCAAGAGACGCTGCCCTAGCAGCCGGACTCTCTTCTGAGGTTGTCAGGCCCACCCCGGCTCCAGCCACAGAGCAAGGCCTCGGGGGCATAGAAGCCAGACTGACGCTGCTAAGGACATCCCATCCCCCAGACCTGCCCAAGCCACAGCGTAGCCAGTTCCTCATTCCAGAAGCTTCTCCGAGGACCAACTGACACTTGCAGATGCAAATTTTTCCACAGGGGTGGGGCCCAGAAGGGTAGTATCAGGCCCTGTCCAGATGGTTTGTTCTGGAAAACTGCCAGCATGGTAGCCCCAAGAGGAGTGTGGGTGAGAGGCTCTGGGCTCAGACCAGTCACTCAGACCCCCACCTCTATCGGTCCAGCCCCCCCAGCCTTCCCTCTGTGCCTGTATGGTCCAAATCGTAGTCCATGTTCCTCGGCGATAGGGGCCAGTATCGCAGGACAATGCTGGCCACCTCCAGGGACGGTCTGGCTCCCAGAGGATGCTGTGACTTGTTCTGTTTGGGTTGGCCAGGGAGAGGGACACAGAGCCTCGGGCTCAGTCTTGCTGGCTCCTGCTGGGGCCCTCCTCTCCACCCCCACCCGGTTCCCACCTTGCCGTACCACGTGCAATCCCCGTGCCTCTCGGCCAGTTCCTTCTCCTCTCTGGGCCTTGACTTCCTCATCTGTATAATCGCAGTGCCCAGTTGACGAGGTTCTCAGGAACATGAGATGCTGTGTCCCAGTGCCTGCACATGTCAGCACTTGATAACTATTAGCAACTTGGAAGTGTTACTAAAATATTACTGAGTAGGAGAGTTCCCAGGATGGGATCTGAGTTGCATTTTGAAGCTAAGTGGCAGCATGGCTGCAGGGGTCCTGGCGAGACTTTCAAGGGTCTGAAGGAAGGGGACAGTGAGAGGGGGCAGTGTGCACATCCCCAGTGTGCACCCCAGGCCAAGGGTGAGGAGCACAAGGTAGTGGGGAGCAGCAGAAGGAGGTAGAGATCTCGCAGCCGTCCCACAGTGGACCCATGTTCCCCAGAGGCAGCCCCTGTGGCCTCCGTGTCCTGCACGAAGTTGGAACGATGTGAGGCACCAGTGTGTGAAAACTGTTCATTGTTCTTCCTATGCCGGCACTGGGGGACGCGTCTGCGAGTTTCCATCATGTGTCCGTTCTAAACAACGCATGCTCTTTCCCAGGGAGGATCCCAGCCCCATCACTGCTGTTCATGGGAGCTTGGGTCTTGGAAAAATCCTCCATTTCCTCCCTATAAAATGAGGGATCTAGTAGAGTTGGTGTACCTCTTCTATGCTGCAGGAACATGCCCAAGGTGACCTCAGAGGCTTGGGGTTAAGTATGAGAACACCCAGAAAATATGGAGCCACTCCTGGGCACACCCCCTCATTTCTGAGGCAGCCCAGGGGGGCATTCCCAAATGAGAGCCCCTCACCAGGTTGGCTCTTTAGTTGTCTGCCCCAATTCCCGGGCATTCAGCTGCAGTCCAGTTAGGAAAACCATGAACCAGGGCACAGGGACCCATGGCTGGCATTTCTGTGTGAATTTACACACATGGAAAATAGTTATCCGGTCCTCCTAGAGCATTGCCTGTCACTGCCTGTAAATCAGCAAACATATCAACGGTGACTGCAGCTGGACTCAGTAAAATTTCACTCAGAGGACAGTGGCCTGTGGTTCTTAACTGCAGGTGGCAGCCCCCAGGGACACAAGGGGCGTGTTTTATGACACTGCTTAGCTCCTGGTTGTATATGCTGCCTCTCCAAATGAGTTGCATGTCCCCCCTCCCTGCGGCCAGCCAGGGCTCCTGAGTGCAGGCAACAAACAGAAAGCATGATCGTAGCCAGGCATGGTGGCACATGCCTGTCATCCAGTACTTGGGAGGTGAGACAAGAGGATCACAGGTTCAAAGCCAGCCTCAACAACTTAGTGAGCTCTCCGCAACTTAGCAAGGGCCTCTGGCCACCGTACCTGCTCAGTCCCATGGGCCAGCAGACCCTCTCCAAGTGAGGGCGAGAGGCCACGCCCCAGGGCATCTGGAACAGGCCCTTTTCTGGGTGGTTCTGTCAGGAAAACTTCAGGAGGGCTCCGATTGGCCCAGATGTGTCAGGTGACCATCCCTGAGGCCTGAGAAGATGTCAGCACCCCAGGGGCTGCAAGGGTGGCTCCCCTCAGTAAGGGGGGGATGCTCTTTCCAGAAGGAGGGAAGTAAGGTGCTGGGTAGAAATGACCTCATGGGATGCTGGGTAGCAAAGATGACCTCTCTGCTCCAGTTCAAAGTCCAAGGACTTGGCACAAGCGGAGGCACTTCCTGATTTTCCCCAGGTGTGGGGCCTGCATACCTGCGCCCAGGCACACCTGCGTCCAGGCACTCCGCGGTCAGGGCAGGACGCCGGCATCTCATGAGGACGGCTGGTGGAGATACCAGGTACCGTCGCAGGAAGCCAGGTCTCCTCTGCGTCTCTGAGCTCCTCCGGACTGGCTCAAATGTGAGTCAGCACTTGTGCAGCAAGTGGCAGGAAGTCTGCTCTATTTGCTTATTCATTTCACATTTAAAGAAAGGAGCATCACACTAAGTGCTGGAGGATTCAGGATAAAAGGCCCGGCTCTCGCTCTCACGAGCTTCAGAGTCAGGTAGAGGAGACCATCAAGAAAGTCCCTGGTGTAAGTGTGAGGTTTAAGAGGGGCAGGAAGCCCAGTGGTTAGGAGCCACTCTACAGCCGGTGCCAGGGCCTCCAGTCCCCGCCTTCCCCTTTACTAGCTCTGTGACTTTGGGCAAGGTACGGAGCCTAAGCATGCCTCAGTCTCTCCATCTGTAAAATGGGGATGATGCTCATGCCTGCCTGTGTGAGCACTGAATGTGTTAGTACATATACAGCTTCCAGGATGACTCCTGGTGTGGCGGCTCCAAGTGTTAGCTAATCTTGTGATGACATAATTGTTTCCCCGTGTGCTCTTGTTGCTGGGCACACACACCCGGCCTGGGCAAATGAAAGAAAGCTTCCAGAAGGAGATGCCTGAGGACTGAGCTGAGCAGGGAAGCAGGGGCTTTCTGGGCTAATGGAACGGCCTGTACGAAGTCGCAGGGGCAGGAGCGAGCCTGGGATTCCGTGGGGCAGCAGAGTTGGGCAAGGGTTAGAAAGATAGTGAATTATACAGAAGAAATGAAGGGCGCGAGCGAAGAATCCAAGACCTGAGAAAAGCAGGCAAGAACCCGGGGAGGAGGAGGGAGAATTAGTCAGCAGCCCGCAGCCTTCCCTGCCCTGGGAGCCCATCCAGGAAGTGGGTTTGAAGGTTTTCCAGGTGAGCAGCTGAGGTCATAGTGAGACAGTGTCGGCTGGCTGACGAGCTGCACCCACCCTGCTCCTCCAGCGGCCGAGGAATGAGCTCATGGCTGGCGAAGCCTGTGTCGAGTGCCAGGGAGCCAGGGAGCGTGTTTGAACCGCAGCCCTGTGTGCAGCCTGGATCCTGGGGCCCTGGCACATCGCTGCTAGGCGGCTGGCCTGCCACCAAGACTCGTCCTCACCGCTACTCGGTGGCCTGGCTGGTGGGCACCAGATCTCATCTGGTCCTTCTAGACTCCTCGGGTCCCAGGTCTGCAGCATCCTTTGGTTTCCTCCCCTGCTCTGTGCTCCCGGCCCCAAGAGGACCTAGGTTAGACAGAAAGCCTGTTCATCTGGCAGGTTGGAGAGCTCTTCCTCCCTGGGCCCAGGCCCCCAGAAGTCCCTGGTTTATCAAGAAAGATAGGAGGCCCCTGCTGCACTTCCAGCCCAAGGGAGGCTGCCCAGGGCTGGCCTCTGACCCCAGCACCCGACCGGACCCCCTCCACCAGCTCAGGACACGTTCAGCTCGGTGCGCACTAAGTGGGCAGTGGACGACAGACTTTTCTGCTGGCACCTTCCTGGGCCCGTGTGGATGACATTCTAGCTCAGCACCTGTGCCTAGCTGGAGGGGAGGGAAGAACTCCCTCTGGGCCACCTCAGACATGGGACACCCAGAGGGTGGGGCTCCCTGGGACACTGCCTGGTGGCCAAGAGAATGGAGCTGGTATCAGCAGGAGCAACAGATGGTGCTCCAGGCTCCAGACCTTGTCCCTGTCAGGCACACATGACTATACAGTTTAAAATGGCAATTCCCTGCCTCAGGCCTCTCCGTGCTCCCCAGCCCCAGTGAGGATGGTAGTCTGCAGGGGGGTACAGCTCATTACAGTTGCAAAGAGCTTTCTCGTACAACATTGTGTCAGCTCCTAAGCACAGAGTGGGAAACTGAGACAAAGAGGAGACTGAGCCTGGGTCCTTGGGGCTTGTCAGCAGCAGTGTTGGGACCAGAGACTGGGCATGCAGCCGGGCCTTGGTCTCTGATGTGGATAGCAGGCTGTTAAATCTGTGTCACCCCGGAGGCCTGTGCTATGGGTGGGGTGTTAAAAATTGGAGCAGGGAGGAGAGGAGCAGGCACGGGGCACTGTTTTCATAAGCTGGGCTCTTTCGCTCCCTTCTAAGACTGACCTGCTCTTCACAAAGGTCTTTCAGATCTTTCGAGAGCCAAAACTGTGGGGGAGGTAGCATCAGCTGACTGTGTAGGTTGGCTTCCAGGGAAGGGTGCAGAAATCAGCTCAGGTACCCAGC
Source organism: Glis glis (assembly GCA_004027185.1). Classification (NCBI taxonomy): domain Eukaryota; kingdom Metazoa; phylum Chordata; class Mammalia; order Rodentia; family Gliridae; genus Glis; species Glis glis. The sequence goes on from PVJS01002218.1 coordinate 16,195, forward strand.
TGGTCAAAGACACACCAGATGACTGCTCAGTGCGGTGACGAGGGCAATGTGGCTGTGATGTGTCACTGATAGGTTGCATCATCCTAATAATGTTTTTAAAGAATAACTTTGTCTAGGCCTTACTGTATACCAAGCACCATGCTTACAGTTCTGTTTGTTGCCTTGTTTAATCCTTGCAATGACCTAGGAAGTCGATATTATTATCCTTAGGGTTTCATGGGTATGGGGTCCAGGCAGTGGCACAGGGACCCTCCCTTGGGTTAATGCTCCGCCGTCCCCGCCCTGAATTTCTTAGGGCTTTTTCAAAACAAGCAGCCCAGTGTTTGCATTTTGCACTGAGCCTTGTACATTGTGCAGCTGGTCCTGGTCGGACTCATTTCTCAGAAAAGGACCGGGAGGCATAGGGTGGTCGTGAAACCACGCGGCCCAGAGCACAGAGCTGGTGGCTGTGCTCAGGCTCTGACCCCGAAGCCCAAGGCTGACCCACGGTCACCTGGCCCAGGCCCCAGCTGGCACCTGCCTGTGGCCGGGGAGGCACTTCGCCTCTCCCAGCCTCGTGGACCGAGCCAAGTACCAGGTGTGGCGCGCACCCTGAAGCTCAACAGAGCAAGCGCTCGCCCTGGGCTGACTCAGCGCACTGGCGCTCCTGATCACAGACCTTCTCTGAACTGACTCAGAAACTGCTAACTAAAACAAGCGCCACCTTACGCAGCTGCCCGAAGTCACAGACTCAAAGTGGTCTCTTGCCCTAAAAGGAGACCCTGGCCCAAGGAGACAGGACCAGGGTGGGGAGGGCACCGCTCATCCTGCTGTCTGCAGTTGGACCTTCTCCAAAAAGCGCTGCTGGATAGAGCGAGAGCTCCCTGTCTGTGGGAAGGAAGCTCCGTAGGGTTCAGCTGCCCCAGACAGTGGATTCTGACACCTCAGCAAAGAGGCAGACAGCAGGCGCCTGGGAGGGGCCCAGAAAGCGGCTCCCAGGGCTTCAGATTTGGAGAGCTCCTAAGAGGCTGCGTCACAGGAAGCGGAACAGAAGGAGCCCGCGAGGATTCTGCGCGCTTTCAGAGCGTGCTGAGATTCCGAGAGCGTGTGTGAACCTAGTTCTGCCAACCCGGAGGGCCTAGCGAGTTGGCCGTATCCCCCCATTTACAGATGAGGAAACAGAGGTTCAGCAAGCCCAACAGGGCCTAGAGCACCGATCCGATCCCAGGTCTAGCGTCTCTAAAGGAGGCCAGCGGTTCTCAGTCCTGGCTGTGCACTCCGATCACCTGGGAACTTAAGAATGTGCTGCCATCTGAGTCCTGGGCCCAGATCAAGGGAACCAGAACCCCTGGGAGGGGATTGATGTGTTGTCAGAGCTCCTCAGGGGATTTCCACTTGCCCAGAGCAGGCTGGGGGTGAAATTGGGTGTCTCTGCTCTCCGTTGGGGTGGAATGCCCCTCCTCGGTCCCCAGGATGCCTCCCACCCTGCTGGGTAGGCTCTGGGCATGGGGAAGGCAGCGCCGCATCCTCATCCCCTGGTCAGACCTTCCTGGCAGACTGGGCTGGTAGGAGTGGTCCAGAGCAGAAGGCTCTGCCATCCGTCTTCCTGAGCATCTCCATGCCACACCAGGGAGGACGCTCACAACCTCCCTTGGAGACCCAGCCTGCCAGTTTCCCCACCCATCTAAATCCTGCCCCCCTCAATCTTCATCTCAGCCTGCCCAGTTCCCATCACTCCGAGCAAGCATCGCGATGATCAGTCTCCTTTCTTCCTTTGGCGGGGAATTGTTTAGGCATCCGCAAGTCAGTAAACATTAGTCTCCCTTCACCTCCTTTTTTACACAAGAGTGGTGTGGGCGCCAGGCTGCTGAGCATCTTGCGGTTTTCGCTGATTCCTTATCTTGGACATTGCTCCCTGTCAGTTCATTCTTTTCTTACAGCTGCATTCCCTCAGCACAGATTTTAAAAAACTCACTATGAAAGCCCAGTTCAAGTCACACATCTCCGGCACTGATCTGTTCCTCTCTCCACTTGCCCCATCCCCGTGGACCCAGGGACACTAAGGCTGGGAGGCTGGCATCTCATTTGAACTGGGAGTTACTTTTCTGCCCGAGCCCTGGCATGATGGGGTCCACGCCTTGGCCCAAGGTGTAAGGCCCCCAAGGCTTGTCCCCCCTCACCTGAGACAAGAAGCCACATCAGAGCGTATCTGGAGCCCTGGCCAGGAGGTGCTGCTGGGTAGGCACGTTAGGTGAACGTGAGAACCATCTTTCTGGAAGGGTGAGTCAGGAGCCTGGTCCAGTTTAACAGTCCAGCTTGAATGGGGCTGACAGCAGCTGCAGGTTTATTTGCTTCCTCCTCTGGAGAGGTGAGGTCAGCTGTTGTTCCTGGAGGAGGAAGCTGTGTGTGGAGGAAGACGGGCCTGGGGACAGGGGCTGCGGTGGGTGGGGTGCCGAGGGCAGAACACCTGTATGGAGTGGGCACCCCTGAGTCCACGAGGGGCTCGACTGGCCTGTCAGCTGGTTCCGGGGACTCTCAGGTATTGCCACCCAGAGGAGAGACCTGTGTCCTCGGTTCAGACCAGCTGGGCTTGTCCTCCTGCTGCTTGCTGGGAGATCGGTCTCAGTGAGCCATTTAGCTTCTTGGGGACTTGGGTTCCTCTTATGTAAAATGAGGATAAAAACAAATCACTGCAGATTTGCTGTGAGCATTAAGTGAGATAATAGAAATGGAATTATTTTATAAATGGCAAGGTTTCTGTATTGAATTAAGGTGGTAAAATTGCCTCACTTCTAGTCCTGGACTATCAAGTGGAAAGCTTGTTTTTAGACCTCTCTGAGCCTCAGTTTCCCTTGCTGGGGAGTGGCCGTGCCTGCCTCTGAGGGGCTGGGGAGGGATTGGGACTGACATGGTTCTCATCCTTCTTGCAGGGAGCAGCTCTATCTGCCCTTCCCCAAGTGGGGGGAGCCCCCGGCCTGCTTCCTGCCCGCCTCTGATCCGCGCACCTCCAGGACAGAGAGCTCCACTTGGCAAAGCTGCCCCCAAAGATTCCTGCTGGCGCTTGTCTGTTCCTGCCTTCCGTGGAGCGTGGCGCCCACAGGATTCTGGGACAAATCATAGACCTGGAATCCCTGCAACAGCTCTGCTGGCGCCACAGTCCCTCTGGGCTCCAGGTGCCACCCAGCCTCCCAAGACCAGCTCCTATCCCAGGATGTCCTCCGGAGCCACGGCCCCAACTGGGTGAGGCCCTTCCACAGCAGGACCTGACCTCACTCTCCAGCAAGCCTCCCACGCTGGCCCTGTCCACCTTCCTGGTGTGGCTGCCGGGGCAGACTGTAGGATGTCGGTGCCTCGGATCCAAGTAGAAGAGGTGGGTGAAGAAGAAGAGGGGCCGGCGGGAGCAGCCGCACCTCCCTACGACCACCTCCGGAGCCTGAAGGCCCTCACCGAGAAACTGCGGCTGGAGACCCGCAGGCCCTCCTA
>PVJS01002218.1:19756-86896 GCA_004027185.1 Glis glis
TTTTTTTTTTTGTGGTACTGGGGATTGAACCCGGGGGCGTTCTACCTCCGCGCTACACCCCCGGCCCTATTTTTTGGTACTTTATTTTGAAACCGGGTCTCACGAAGTTGTCTCTCTCACTAGGTAGAGAGAGAGAGAGAGAGACAGAGAGAGAGAGACAGAGAGAGAGAGCTGAGGCTGGCCTTGAACCCAGATCCTCCGGTCTCCGCTTCCCAAAGTACTGGGATTACAAGCGTGCGCCACCACGCCCAGCCCCGTGTGCATCTCTCTGCCCCGTCTCTCTGTCTCCCTCTCCCACCAGGTGCCCTCCTCCCTCTACCCACCCCGACTTGCACATCCGTCATCTTCCTATTAGTCGAAGGGCAGATCTCATTTCTGGTTACTTGGGACTGTATGCCAGTCAGCCCGTAGTAATCACAGATGTACTGGAGGAAGCAGGTGGTGTCTGTGGGAGTCTGAGCCTGTGTCGGGGTGCCTGCACCCTTCTCCCAACTGCCATTGGAGCCTCATGCTTACCCCAGGACTGCTAAGGGGTAAGGAGCTTACCTGCCCCTCTCTTCTGTTGGAGCCCCTCCCCTGCTGTCCACCCAGCTCCTGTGGCTACTTACTCAGCAGGTGAGTGGCCGCTCTCCCTGCCCTGAGTGGTGGCACCGAGCTGGACAGCAGGGCTGCCCGAGTGACCCTCTGAGGGAGGGGCTCTGGGTCTGGGGTTGTAGCTATAAGTACCAGGCCCAGCGTGGAAAGGACTGTATTAATAGTGTGTGTGTATGAGGAGCTGCCAAGGGACGCATGGTCACTCACGCCTGGATAAAGTCTTTGGCCAGGAGGCTGGACAGGAGTCTTGCCCAGAAGTCAGGGCAGGGACAGGCATTCCAGGCCGAATGACTGCGCAGAGGGCGTGATGTGTTGAGCTGGGATGGGCCGCTCGGCCATTTCTCTACCCGTGGGCAAAGCAGATTCCCATCAGGATTCTCTCTCACCGCAAGTTGTGACTCTCAGCCTGAGAAAGGGGGTGAGGGTGCAGAGCTGGGTGCCCTGCCCCACCCTCCCCACATGTGGCTTCTCAGCAGAGCCAGCCATGAAGCTGAGCCTCCCCGGGGTCTCAGTCCCTGCCTCGCCCCTCACCCGAGGCCCAGGTAACCCCTGCCAGGCCAGGCTATCTGGATTCAAGGGCCTGCTGCCTCCCAGAGCTGGGAGCAATTCTAGGGCCAAAGGGGAAGGCAGAGGCCCGTGTAGGTTCCTGAAAACAAACCCCACCGGGACCTGGAATTCCTTGTGGGCTGAAAAAAAAATCACTGGGGTTTGAGTGGAATGGGCTCTGGGATTCAGGCATCTTATTAATTGGAAACCCTTTTTGGTCTTCACCCTTGATATGCAGAATGCTTCTCAGAACACACTGTTCTGTTACGTACGGCGTCAGCAATGAGCGTGTGTGCTGCGGCTCTCATAGACAACAGGGCACCTGGGGCGTCTTGCTCCATGGCCAGAGGGTGCTCATAGGGATCTAAGAGGTGGGGAGATGGGTGCACAGTGCCCCGCCACAAACCCCAAAAACTGCTCTTTGAATTCCTGAGACGAAGCTGCTTTGATCTGTTTTCATAAAGAAGAACAAAAAATATTCCCACTAATCAAGGATGCAATTTGTTGGTTTCGGGCTCATTTGAGATTTTATTGCTTCTGGGAGCAGAGGCATTTAGTTCATAAATAAGTGCACATTCCTAGTGCCCCCCCCTTTGGAGCGGGGTGGGGGGATTCTCCTCCTTATGTGAACTAGTAGGGACTTTCCTAGAGCTTATCCCTATCGTCCTTCAGACGGGGAGGTGTCTTGCAACCCCAGCTATATATTAGAACCACCTGCGAGCCTGTAAAAACTCCCAAAGTAAGCTGGGCATGGTGGCACACGTCTGCAATCCCAGTACTTGGGAGGCTGATACAGGAGGATCACAGGTTTGAGGACAGCCTCAGCAAGTAGTGAGACTCTTGTCAACCTAGTGATGAGACTCAACTAGCAAGTAGTGAGACTCTCATCAACCCTGTTTCAAAATAAAAATAAAATAGGACTGGGGGTATAGCTTGGAGGTAGAAGGCCCCTGGGTTCAATCCCCAGTACCACAAAAATAAACAAACAAACAAACAAAAATAAAATAGGGCTGGGAGTGTAGAATGCCCCTGGTTTCAATCCCTTGTAACAATAACAACAGCAACAATAACAAAACTTCCCCAAACCTCAGCCATACCCCCAGACCAATCAACTGGACATGGGGGCTACTGCCCAGCATCTGTAGTTTTTAAAGCTCCCACATGCTTCCAGCATGCACTCGGGCTGAGAGCATTTCCTGAGAGCTACTGGGCATGCTGATCTCTCTTGCCAGGACACTGGCAGCCAGGCAGCGTGAGGCGTCCACCCAGAACATGCTGGCTGTGAGCAGGAAGGTGGGTCACGGGGACTGAGGACAGTGGGACCCCACAGATGGACAGCAGAGCAGTCACTGGCAGGACTAATTTGGCTGCCAAAGGCTGTCCGAAATGGGCAAAGGGAATTAGTGTCCATAACAGTGCTTTATATCTGCATAACACTTCCCACTCTCCCGGCCACTTCTCTGTGCTACCAGGCGTGGGTATAGCAGTAGTGATCATAATAGTGAGATGCGCACTAATCGGGTGCTTGCTGTGCCGGGGGCTGCCCTGGCACCATTCGCCTCTTCTAATGGTCATGTGACATCACCTTCCGGGTTCCTTCCTTTGCAGGAAGAGGAGACAGGCTCAGAGTGTAACAAAGAGTGAGACAGTAGATGCTGAGCCCTGGCCCGCCCTGTTGGCTTGCTAGCGCTCTTCCGGGCCACCATAGTCCACAGCATCCTCCAAAGGCAATTGATTTTCCTAAAAATATGAATTCATAAAGACGCTGGCCATCAAAAGAACGCGTGGGACAGAGGGGAAAACAAGACGGAGTGAGAACCCCAGCCCTTCTTCTCTGATTCTTTCAACTGTCCTGTGTGCTGACTGCTACTGTCTCCATCTTACAGAGGGGTACTCTGAGGCTCCTAGGAGTCAAGCACCCCACGTAAGATGATATGACGAGTAAGTGGCGGGATCAGGGCTCAACTCCGCCTTCGCCCTGGGAGTATGGAGCTGTGAGGGAGGCAGCCCAACTACAGAGAGCCCTGCTGGGTATGCCGAAGAGCAGCGATCCCCAAATTCTAATATGCATGCAGATCCCTGGATCTCCTGTTAGAACAAAGATGCTGGTTCCATGCGTCTGGGATGGGGCCCATGAGACGGAATTTACAACCAACTCTAAGGCGACCCTATATGGTTGGTCCATGGTTTATACTTTTTCCTTTTTTTTTTTAACTGGGACTTGAACCCAGGGGGATTTTACCTCTGAGTTACACCTCCAACCCTATTTTATTTTTTATTTTGAAACAGGATCTCAGTAAATTGCTGAGGATCTCACTAAATTGCTGAGGCTGGCTTCAAACCTGTGATCCCTCTGTCTGGGCCTCCCAAGTACTGGGATTATAGGCATGCACCACCCATCCAGCCATGGACTATACTTTGAGTATCAAGGAATGAAGGGAAACCCTGACTGGGGCCAGGGGACCAAGAAGGGACCTCAGAGGGCAGACCCAGAGGTCCCCAAGCTTGAGCTCTAAGCCCTGTCTTGCTGTATCTGCCCCCATGTAGCTTGGAGCTCTACCAGCGAATTGGCCTCAGTGAAGGAGCTCACAGCATCCCAAGCCAAGTGGTGCAGGACGGCAGGCAACAGCAGCCCCAGCGCAGGCCGGAAGCAGGTGGATTCAAACACGCAATTCTGCCTGCATCCGGATTAAACAACAAAGGCAACTGGTAAATGCTTTGAAAGAGGTGGAAACAGTTCACATTTCAGCACACACTCTTTTTTAAAGTCTTAGTCAAAACAAAGGTTCATGCCTCTGTTTTCCTAATTCATCCTCTGTTACCCATAGAAGGTATCTTTAGACATCGACCTACTTTTTTTAACCCCGTAGAAGTGGTTTGCATAACCTTTATTATCCTCCGTTTCTGTAAGCCCAGAATCCAGTTTGCTCTATACCTGGGCAGGCTCTCCCAACCCTGTGAATTTGTCTTTTTCTCCCACGTGGCCAAGGAAACGGGTTGAAACTCTGTAATTTAGCCAGTTGTGCAGGTTTTTTCCCTACATGATACCAACACCCAACTTGACAGAAGGGTTGGTCCACTGGAGGGCAGGCCCCAAGCCCTCCCCTGCCAGTCTAGCAGCGCCCTGGGGGCAGTCGGTACAACCAGGGAGGCGGTGGTCCAGGCGCCCCCGTTCCAAGGCAGGCAGCGCCGGGTCCCAGAGCATCGCCTGCCCGTCCTCTGCCTCCTCCGAGGCTGGTGGAGAGGCAGAGAGGGACGGGCTGACCATGACAGGTTCCCAAGGCAAGGAAGGGCTGAGGACGGCTCCCACAGCCTTTCCCTCCTGACTCTCCTGAAAGTCACAGCTGCTCCGGACGCCCCTGGGGACCTGCACGTGGAGCAATGTCCCTTCAGCTAATGGTCAGGGCTACAAGGAAGGGGAGACCCTCAGAGCCCGAGCGCATGTCTCTCCAGCTGAGGCCTGACTCTGGATCCCAGTGGGTTTAAAGACGGTGTGGCCATCGGCTGTGGCAGGCAGGCAGCAACCTCTGCACTCGGTGGCTTTGGTTCACTGCCGGTTCCAGGCTGAGGTTCCCTGGACACCCACTCGGGGTCTGTAAGTGGCCGCTCAGCCCCTCTGCTGGTTCCGGGCTGCCCTGGTGGCCAAAAGATCACAGCCTCCAGCTTTCCATCTTCTGGCTGAGTGGCCTGGGGTGGGGCAGGGCAAGGCCTCAGGAAGTGGGGGGAAGGACAGGACCCTGGAGCCCTGGGTCTCTCCTCTCCACCCTCCAGCTGAGCATTGAATCCAGGACATTCCGCAAATGCCCCTGACTGGACACTGGTCAGCGAGCCAGCCCAGAGCTTGGCCTCCGGTGTCCAGTGTTCGCACTCAGAAGCCCCCTTGCCGACCTGAGAGAAAATGAACAGGAGCAAGAACGTGTTCAGCTCAGTCTGTGGATACCCAAACCCAAAGCAAAACTTCCCAGCTTCCTCCTGGGCTGTCTTCCCGGCGAGCATCCCCAGGTGCTGACAGACATTTTCCTTTTACTTTCGCACAGGTGTTTGATCCCCACAGACAGAGCTCCTGAGAAGGTGTTTATAGTTGTTAGAAAAAGGGGAAAGAAACCTGCCAGGTTTTCAGCATGGCAGCGCCTGCGTGGTGGGAGGCCTGGTGCCACGCTCATCTGGTGCCCTGTGGCCACGGCCTGGTGGCCAGCCGGAGCCCTCTCCCGCTAACCCTCTCCTGCCCAGGCTGCCTGCTCCGCACAGCTCTGCTGTGTCCAGGCGCCGCGCCCTGACGCCAGAGTGCCTGCCACAGGACAGCTCACCCTTAGCAGTGATGGGGGAGGAGTGCAGCGCCGCAGCCATGGTAACTTGGTGCTCCCAAAGAACTTTCGAACGGGGTCCCGGGCCAAGGATTGGAGGTATTTGCCATTCTCGCTTTACAGAGGAGAAGAGGGAGCTCAGAAAGGTCTTAGTCCGCCGGGCGTGGTGGCGCACGCTTGTAATCCCAGTACTTTGGGAGGCAGAGACCGGAGGATCCGGGTTCACGGCCAGCCTCAGCTTTCTCTCTCTCTCTCTCTCTCTCTCTCTCCTTAGTGAGGCCCTCCACAACTTCATGAGACCCAGTTTCAAAATAAAGTATAAAAAATAGGGCCGGGGGCGTAGCGCGGAGGTAGAACGCCCCTGCGTTCAATCCCCAGTACCGCAAAAAAAAAAAAAAAGAAAAAGAAAAAAAGGTCTTAGTCCTGAGGGACAGAGAGGTTAAGGGACAGGATGTGGTAAAACTGAAATGGAGACCCACGTCGCCTGCCCTGGACCCGGTCTCTCCCCCTGGTTCCGGACACACCAGCTGTTCAGGCTGTGTGCCATGTGTTGTCAAAAGCCTGGGCTAACCCCTCCTGGGCTCAGAACGGGATCCCTGTGAAAGGTCACGAGAGCTGCAAGCAATGACCCCGACAGCACTGAGCAGGGACCAGGCCTGATTCACGATGAGAAAGAGGGCTGGAATTCCCGAGAGACCCTCCGAGAGTCCGGGCATCGACCGCCGAGGCTGTCTTCTCAGCTCAGCTCAGGGCTTTCGGCCCATCACAGGAGGAGCCGCCCGCCCAGCAGAGGGCACTGGCTTCTTAGGGACATTACGGAATGCATAAACAAATGCAGTCACAACAGCAGTGAGTTTTACTTCCGGGTGGCAATATCATTCTTTCTACTTTTCTGTAGTTCCTCAAATTAATTAATTAATTAATTTTGTGGTACTGGAAGCCAGGGGCATTCTACCTCTGAGCTACACCCCCAGCCCTATTTTCTTCTTTCATTTTTTGAAACAGGGTCTCACTAAGTTGCTGAGGCTGGCCTCGTACCTGCAATCCTCCTGTCTCAGCCTCCCAAGTACTAGGATTACAAGCACACGCCACCACACCTGGCCTCAAATTTCTAAAATAGGAATGTATTATACAATGGGGGGGCTATAAAAATAAAAGACCAAAGAAGAGAAGTGCCAAGCTCTTCTCTGTCTTGCGAATGTCGCTGGTCCACATCCCTCACCCTGTAGTCTACAGATAAAAACGGCACGGGAAATGAGGCCTCAATCCCCAGAAATGTGCCCTCGGCCTGAGAGCTGACAGGGTGGGGACTGTTGGCCAGTGAGATGAGACTGACCTGTCCCCAGGCCCTGTCACGTTGCTTTCCTGACTGCCTCGCAGGTCTGAGGGACGCTCCAGGCAACTGGGGCCTCTGCAGGCGGGTGGGGACCTGTCCTCCCATTCCGTTTCTACAGCCCGATCATGGTCACTGAGTGCCTGGGCTTTGGTGCTGGGCAGGGTGGGCCTGGTGGAGGGGACAGGGTCCTGCCTTCATGGAGTCCCGCTCTGAGGATAGAGAGACGGACACCCCTAGGCACCTGCAGGTAGAGAGGACTTTCCTTCCTCGACAGGGGGCACCCAGGGCACTTGTTAAAAGTTCAGGTCCCTCCCGGCCCCCCATGGAGGCACAGGCTGTATGTCTGGGGTGGTGTTGGGATTTAACAAGTCCCCACAGGTGACTCCGGGCAGCTGGCCCAGTCACTGGGAGTGGGTGAAGTGGGAAAAAGCATAAAATCTGTAATTAGATCAGTCTTCCAGTCAGGTCCTACCACACTGTAGCGGTGTAGCTTTGGGAAGCCAATGTACTTACTCCTGCTCAGTTTGGGCCTGATGAAATGGGGGCCATAAGCACCCACCCGGCAGGGTGTCCTGAAGGGAAATGAGGTGGAGGGGCGTAAGGGCTGCGACCACCTGCCCGCTCCTGAGAAGCCCCCGGAGCACCAGGCACACGTGTATGCGTCCCGACACCTACTGCCCCACAGCTGTCTGCCACACTGGCCCCATGCTGTCCCCATCTTACAGATGAGACGACTGAGGTTAGGGAGTTTGCCCAACGTCAAGCAGCAAAGCAGGGGTTTGAACTCAGATCTGCCCAGGCCCAGCGCCCAAGCTTCGAATGGCTCCACGCAGTCAGTGGCTCTCCCAGACCAGAGAGCACAGACACACCTCGGCTCGCTCAGCAGGTCCCCGCGACCCCTGGAAGCTGGATGCTGTTCTCCAAAGACAGCTTGATTTCCCCCTCTTCCAAGAACTCACCTCCCTCTCTGAAAGAAGGACACTCATTCTAATGCAAAGGCCGGGTCTGGTGGTCCTTAGGTTCCAAAAGGACTGGATAATCCCTTCCTGACAAACGTTATCCTTAAAAACATTGATATATAATATCTGTGCCTACTTAGGAGGAACAGTGCTACAATATAATACATATAAAAAGTGTGTAATGATCGAATCAGGTAATTAGCATTTCCATCTCAAACATTAAGTTGGGAACATTCAAACTCTTCTCTAGTTGTTCTGAAATGTATAATAAATTGTAGACTATAGTCACCCCGCTGTGCTGTAGGACATTAGAACTAATACCCCCATCTAACTGTGTTTTGGTGCCCATAACCAGCCTCTCTATCTCTTCTCCCCCAATCTTCCTAGCCTCTGCTGACCTCTAGTCCCTCTACTTCTATGAGATCAACATTTTAGCTTCCACAAATGAAGGAGAGCATGTGGTATCTATCTTTCTGTGCCTAGCTTATTTCACTTAAAATAACATCTGCCGGGCGTGGTGGCGCACGCTTGTAATCCCAGTACTTTGGGAGGCGGAGACCGGAGGATCCTGGATGCCTGGATCGGGTGGGATTTCTATTTTTAGTTTTTTAAGGAACTTCCATACTGTTTCCCATACTGACTGCACTAATTTACATTCCCACAGAGTGTAAGGGTTCCCCTTTCCCTGCATCCTGCCCAGCATTGGTCTTTTTGGTGACAGTCATTCTAACTGGGGCGAGGTAATATCTCGTTGTGGTTTTGATTTGCATTTCTCAGATGATTAGTGATGTTAAGTTAGGTGTTTTTTTTTTTTTAATGTACTCGGGCATTTTTGTGTCTTCTTTTGAGAAACGCCTATTCAGGTCCCCGCCTGGCCAATGACAGCCCCACCTCTCTGCCGTCCCTCTCAGGTGTAGAGCGTCCAGCACACGTCCCTTCACATCCCAGGTGCAGTCTGACAAGGTAGGAGGGGCGATTTGTGTCCTGTCTGCAAAGGGTCCCACCCCTGCCAGGGATTCATCTCATCAGGGGCTGTGCTGGGCTGGAAGCCGGCAGCCCTGACGCAGGTCTAGGGGCTACTCAGAATGCATTAGTCCGTCCTTCTTAAAGGCCGCCCTTGCACTGCGAAGGTGGCAGTTTGGCCCAGGACCTTTGGCAGAGCTTCTGGGTATATATTTTTCCCAAATTTGTGTACCATGCATAAATCACACACACACACACACACACACACACACACACACACACACACACACCAAGGAAATTAGAACTCTTACTCTCTCTCTTACTATAGAAGCCACAGAGTCCCTGGCAGGGCCTGAAAGGCTCTTGCTGTCCGCCCCACCCTGGGGCTCTGATCTGTCCTTCTGTCCCGGCCCAGGATTAGAGGGAAGAACCAGGAGGCCGGGTCCGGACAAGGGAGTCATCTAGCTGGCTCCTTCTTGCCCCACAGCGCCAGCCCAAGAGGACAGGAGGATGGGAGCCAGGGAGCCAGGGAGCCAGGGTGCCTTCCCTCCTGCCCTCAGCCAGGCCAGCGGCTACAGAGCACAAGGCTCTGTGTACTGGGAGAGGCAGCTCCTGCCCAGGCAGCTGAGCCGCAGCCTCTCAGAGGCCAGACCTCCCTGAAATGCCCCAGCCTCGACCAAGTCCACAGGTCCCCTGGAAATCAACGCAGGCTTGGCCTGGTTTCTAGGGACCTTTGAATCTTTTTTTTTTCCTTTTACATTTTCCCCCAGAAACAAGTTTCCACTCAGCAGCACACTTGAAGCACAGCACACCTTCCTCCTCCCAGCGTTAATCCGGCTCTTTCTTAGAGACCAAACCCAAGATCGAATAATGCTATTTTATCCTGGCTTCTATGAGGAGACTCCTACACAATGCTGATCATAACAATAGGGCAGACCTTTAGGCGAAGCTAAATAAATACTGAGACAGGTTACAAAAACTGTTTGCAAGGTTCGAGAATTCAATCTGATTACCCAATCATGATACCATGATTACGCAATCTCTTTCAGCATTAGAGACTAATTATAGCTCTCAGGCTGGAGTAGTACAGAGACAAGCCTCAGAAATAGGGTCTAGACAAGCTGCCCTTCACCTTGGGATTCTGTTGCCCTAATCTATGCTGACCACGATGCTCCCCAAGCAATGCACCTGTACCCTTAAATATAATTCCCCAACCCCCGCAGCCCCCTGGCAACCCCCTTCTACTTCCTGACTCTCTGAATTTGATCGTTCTAGCTACTTCATGTAAGTGGGATCGTACAGTGTTTGTCCTTCTGTGACTGGCTTATTTCACTGAGCACAATGTCTTCAAGGTTCAGTATGTCCTAGCATATGTCAGAATTCTCTTCCTTTTTAGGGCTGAATAATATTCCAGCATATGGATAGACCGTATTTGTTTATCCCTTCAGAAGCGAGTGGACGGTTGAGCTGCTTCCACCTTTTGGCTATGGTAAATAATGCTGCTGTGAACATGGGGGTACAGGTCTCTGTTGGGGTCTTGCCTCAGTTTTTGATATGTAACCCCAAAATGAAACTGCTGGTAAGATAGTAATTCTACTTGATTTTCTGAGGACCCAACTGCCGTTTTCCAGGGTTTTCCTGCAGCCTTGGTTTGATCGCTCCCAGCCTGGAGGCAGGACTCGGCTCTTCCTTTCTCTCTCTTCCCAGGAGGACACTAGGTATAAAGAACCCTCCTAGCAACAAGGGAGACCTTTCGGAATTTCTGAGAACTTTCTGAATTTCCTCATTCTGAGATCTTTCTGAATTCCCTCGCTGACTCTCTTCTTGCGTCTTCCTCTCTAGCCCCCTCCTGTCTGGCCCCTCACCTTGCCTAGTAAGCATGAAAGTCGGAATCTTTTCCCCTTGCAGAGCCCTTTATTTACTGTTTGGCTCCTTAATCCCACCCTCGGGGCTTACCTTCTACCTGGAGAAACAGCCAGCTCTCCTAAGACACATTCTTGCCTGCCTCGTAGAAACCAGCATCTCTTGGCGACAGTCCAGCCTAGACCACAAGCCCAGCCCTGTCACAGGGGCCACCTGCGTTCCTTCCACACCCAGAGGGTTCACAGCCTGTCCCTACGGTCCACCTACAGCCCTGACCAGTGATATCTCTTCCCCTTTCACCAAGTCCTGAGCCCTGGTGACCAGGGACAGAGGGCGCCTGTCGGCACTAGGGACAGCCTGCATCCGGAGAGACCACAGGCCGCCCTGGGAGGAGGCGGGAAGCCGGTGCGCCCTACACTTGAGCCTCTGCCGGAGGACAGCATCGAGCCCTCACTGAGAGGTGAGCCACCGCCAGGACGCAGGGCCGGTGGCCAGCCTCTTGAGGTGGATATAAACCTGGGAGTCTGGCCAGGCACCTGCGCCTGGGCTGGAGAGAAGTGCTCTGATGCCGGCAAGCCTTCCTTTGACCCTCTGGCTCGTGTTTACGGCCTGGTGTTCTGACTTCTCACACCGCCTCCCTGGGGGAGGAACTATTATCCTTTTCCTGTAGATGAGGAGACAGACGTCCAGGGAGCGACCGAGCTATAGGAGAGGGCTCAGCACCCAGAGCCATGAAGTCCTCATACCTCTGGGGCCCATCCGCCTGTTGAGGGGGGAGCCCTGGAGGTACCACTCCTGTGGCTCTGCGCAGCCCAGGTGGGGTCCAAGTGCCACTGTCCCCCCGGCAGCCCCTCAACTCCTCAGAGTCGCTTCCTCGTCTGTGAAGATAAAGATAATGCCTGCCCCCTGGAGCTGTGGGAAGAACCGGGGAACAATATACATGAGTTGCACGCAGTGGTTTGTGGCAGGAGCCCGGAGTGCTGCCGTCACCACCTCCAGAGCCGGAAGAGAAGCAAAAGCAGAAGAAAGCAAGGGCCGGCCTGGCCCGGGCCAGCGCCCCACACCACACACAGCCCTTCTGACTCACTCCAGCCCAGCTCGGCCAGCGCACGGGGCCCTGCAACACTCCTGGAGAGGTTTAACGCATCAGAGAGCCTCAGCCAGACAAACCCAGGGGACATGATGCTAAGTGAAATGAACCAGTCACAGGACAAATACTATGCGATTCCACCGTGTGCCGTCCCTAAGAGAGTTGAATCCATAGAGACCGAAGGTAGAATGAGGCTGCCGGCGGCAGGAGGGATGGGAGTTGTATTTTCCTAGGTCCACGCTTGGGAAGATGAGAAAGTTGTAGAGGTGGATGGTGGTAATGGTTGCCCAGTCATGTGGGTGTTCTGAACACTGCTGAACTGTACACTTAAAGACAATTAAGATGGTATGGTTAATATTATGTTATGTGGATTTTATTTTAGTATAACTCGTTTTTTAATTCAGGCGGTGGGGCTCTTAGCAGTGCACATTTTCATATTTTGCTCGGGTTTCTTTGGAGCCTGTGGGAACTTGTTTCTGTGTGGATTTGGTTTGATTACCGTGCAGCTGTCTCACAGTTGGTGGCTCAAGTCAGTGTTTAAGGCACGAAGTGACCCTTGTCATGTCCCTGTGTGGCCCATAGAGCAGGTGGGAGCGGGTCCACCCCCACCAGGCAACACTGGAACAAGGCTGTCTGAGCATGAGATGAAGGAGTACGTCCGTTGGTATTCAGGGCTCACAGCACAATATATATTCCGAGCTTCTAAATGTCAGGACCTGCAGGGGGCCCTAGCAAAGCACTCACGCTATGAGATGCCTTGAGAACCAAGGCAGCAGATGCAGCCACCTCCTCGCGTTCCCTCAGAGCGCGAGCAAGTGGACCAGCCAGAATGGCGGCCCCTTGAAACTGCGGTGTTCTTATCCCCATAAGCAGAATCAAAGGCTGAGTGGGCATGCGAAGCAACTCCCCCGATGGCCTTTGTCCAGTCAAAGGAAACCTCACTGCCATGCCTCTTTCCGGCTCTTAAAGTAAATTGTTCTCTGACCTTTGATGATCTGTGAGTCTTAGAAAAACAGCCCTCAGCAGGGCATGGTGGTGCACGCCTGTAATCCCAGTGCTTGGGAGGCTGAGACAGGAGGATCCCAGGTTTTTGACCAGCCTCAGCAACTTAGCGAGGCTCTCTGCAACTAAGCAAGACCCTGTTAAAAAAAAAAAAAAAAAGCACTGGGGATATAACTTGGAGGTAGAATGCTTCTGGGCTCAATCCCCAGTACCAGAAAACAAACAAACAAACAACCCTCACCCTTCCCACGTGCCCCTGCAGGCTGAGTGTCATAGCTACTCTCAGACACCTGGTCAACCTTAAAATTCTCCAACTTTAAAGTATTTTTTCAGACCAAAGATCCAATTCCTCAGGCCCAAGTTCGAATCTAAATCATGGGGTTCCTCATTGTTCCAAGATACCTATCTTCGAACTCCAGAATACTCCAAAGAGAAGCAGGACAAGCCAAGCTCTCAGAGCACTGCAGTAAACAAGGCAATGTGTATAGACAGCTCTGATCTCAGTCTCCCTCCACAGGGTTCTGGCTGCACCCAGTCCAGCTCCCAGCACAGCTGGGGCTCCATGAAAAAACTGAATGACCAGCCACCCTGTGACAGTCTACCATCATTAGATGGCACTACCTGAAATCCGTAGAATTGCTGACTGGCGATAAATTTGAGTTGCGATGCCCAAGGATTGGAAAGCAAACCGTGATGTGGAGCTATGAACTTTAATCCCAATTTTGCCATTAAAAACCTTGCCGATCCCCAAGCTAGGCTTTCTATCTTGATTTCTGTCATCCATGAAATCAGGAGAAAAGAGATCTGTAAAGTATACTTAAAAATGAGAGAGAGAGAGAAAGAGAGAAACAGTGAAATGCTTACTGGCGAAGTTCCTAATTTTTCTACCCAGTAATGCACTGTTTTCCAAACCTGTACGTGGGGAAGTGAGGACATTTGCATTTATTTGCATAGCCACAGGGAGGATCCCTCTGGAATCTTATGGCTCATTTGGCTTCAAGCGCCCGTTGGACCACATAGCCCAGCAAGAAGACATGCACACACTAAAACAACAATCACTTGCAAGTGTAGGCAGAGCGGGTGCTGAGGAGCAGTCAGACCCCAGGCAGCCCGTGGCTTGTCTTAGTGACAAATGCTGTTAATGGAAAATGGGCTGCAGGAAGCCCCGAGGGCTGCGGGCTCCATTCCTGCTGGGCCACCTTGCAACTGTGAGGCCGGGTGACACAGTAAAGCCCTCTGAGCTCTAGCATCCTGACTCATAAGATACAGACCCACCCTGCCCAGCTGGTACCTCGGGGGCTGGGGCGGGGAGCCCCTAAGTTTCCACAGGTAGGTGGAATTTGGAAGCTGTTAATGTGGGGTCCTATAAGGAGTTATCATCACATCCCTTCCTCAACAGGAAGCACGCACGGAAGCACTAAAAAACATCAGGAACTTTCTATGAGGTTGGGAGTTCTCAGCTAGCTCCCTACCCCGTGCAGGGATCAAATGTACCCCTTTCCGAAGAGAAGGATTTAGACTTAGTAACTAGCCCAGCACAAAGTTTTGTTGGGTAAACCCACCCTCATATGTCTCATGGTCTAACTTTTTACCTCCCTGAGCTGGGAGGAAGGTGTTAATGTTTCCAGATGGACCATTCAATGATCTAGTACATCCATTAGGACTCCTATTAATGGGTCTGTGCTTAGAAGGGACCAGCAGCCCCACCTGCTCTCTGCTGACCCCTCCTCTCCTCCCTTCCAGGCGGAGATGCGGCTGCAGGACCAGCAGCTGGCCAGGCAGCTCATGCGCCTGCGCGGGGACATCAACAAGCTGAAGATCGAGCAGACCTGCCGCCTGCACCGGAGGATGCTCAACGACGCCACCTACGAGCTGGAGGAGCGGGACGAGCTGTCCGACCTCTTCTGCGACTCCCCTCTCGCCTCCTCCTTCAGCCTCTCCACGCCACTCAAGCTCATTGGGGTCACCAAGATGAACATCAACTCCAGGAGGTTCTCTCTCTGCTGAGGAGAACTGTGGGGGGCAGAGGACCAGAGTCCACTGTGAAGGAGCTCTGTCCGCGAGTAACCCCAAGGCAGGGCTCCTGGCTAGTGAACTGGAGACCCGCAGGACCTGGTGGAAGGTGCTGTCAGGGGCCCCAGCTGTGGACCCCAGTGTCCCCATGACCTGCTCTTGTTCAATACACAGGGTCTGCAGAAACCACACGAGAACTGGGTCCCAGCATGCTCCATCTTGGTCCTCCCCTCTGGCCCACATTCCTGGTGCTATGAACTGGAGTCCCAAAGGGGCCCCCAACTTGTGATTCTTGCAGAAGGCTCTCCTCCAGGGAGCTAGGGAGATTAGATGTGTTAGATGTGCCCATGTCACGCTGTTGCCCCCCTCCAAGTCCTGGCTTGAATCCACCCTAAGTAAGTGACTCAGGGACATTGACATGGTCCAGCAGGAAGAGAAACCCAAAAGGAACTGCAAAGTGGCACATGGGCAGTGCCAGTGACCCTGGGGAACGTGTCCAGGCTGCCATCAGCCTTTGTCCCGGGCACTATTCAGCCCTATAGATTGTTCCAGAGTGTCAGGTGCACATGAGCGTAGCTTGGGTGGATCATACCCAGAAGCCCTGTTGCCTCCACGGGGCCACTTAGCTGCCACCCACCACCCCAGGGAGCCCCTCAGAGGCCACGGTGACTGAACCAGGCAGGTCAGGAACAGATGGCCCATAACCGAGTTCTCCAGGAAGGTGTGTGGCAGAGACGTCCCGCTGGGCTCTGATGGTGTCCACACCTCACCCCATGCCCTCCCCAGAGAGAGGACCCAGGGAGCCCGGAAGCCGGGCTGAGGCCGCTTTGAGACAGTGCCTGACCCGAACAACTGGTTTTCATTGAATAAAACTAGTGTGTTGCTGACTTATTAATAACTGTTTGGTTCTCATCCAAATGGGGAAGCCAGTTGAATGGGCCAAGCTCAGAATTTGGGGTTTGGCTTGAAGAGCATCTCCTTCACAGCCAGCGTGGTCAGGGAGGTCACCTGGTGTGACGCCACATGCCGCTGGGGGCCACCCTGAGGTCAGAAGTTTCTCAGACCTCGAGTGGTCATCGGGTGGAGCCCCCTCCCTGATAAAGGATCAAAGTGAAGCCTGGGGCCGGAGACTGACTTCCCTCCAGTCACACGGCCATAGAATATTGAGTTGTGAAATCAGCATGAATTAGCGCCTAGACAGATCACATAGCAATGAACTTGAACCCCAAAGATGGTCCTGATTCTCTGCCAAACCCTCTCCTCGCCACCCCGCCCAGGCCCGCCCAGTCCTCCCCCCATGCGATCCACGGTCTTTGGATAGGAGGCAGGGCAGCGCCAGGACTGTAGCCCTCGCACATCCCTCGCTACCGTCCCACAGTCTAGTACACTGACTGCTCGCCAGGCCTCCTCTCCCAGGCAGTCTCCGTGGGCTGTGTTCACACACAGTCCGGCCCATGGGGGGTGCTGGGAGCAGAAAAATGCAAATGAACCCAAGTAGCCACTCTTCCTTGTGATCACTCTTCCTTGTGATTTCAAAGAGCCAAAGGGTTTACTCTCCCTTCCAAGAAGGTAGAACAGGGTAGCCAGGACTTGTCGCTGGCTTTAGCGCCCAGAGGACTCGTCCCTTGGTCTTTCCTCAAGGCCACGCACAGCACTGCCAAGTCCTGAGGCCCCCCTTCCCACCACCCCCTTCTGTGTCACTCCTGGAAGCCACGAGTCCTCCCTACCAGACACACTTACCCACTCTGCACAGAACACGCACAGGAAAGTCCTAACCGATTCTGAAAAAAATGCCAAACTGCTTTTGTTTTCCTTTTAGAAATCAGTTGTTCTAGTAACTGAAAAAATTGGGTCACGGGAAAGCGGAGCAATGGAGACGGATGTGGTCAATGCACACGAACGGGATGCGGCCGAGCAGGTCATGGCTTCGTGGACCCGCGTTTCCCTCCTGTCTCTGCTTTCTGAGAGGAAACCTAGACGCAAGCACATGGTTTTGAGTAGGTTAGATGTCTCAGCTATTTTATTCAGTTCATCCCAAGAGAACTTTATCTGGGGATAAGGAGGGGAGGTGGGAGGTCAGAGAAGTGGAGGGGGAGACGGTTATGTTTCTTATACCCAGCCCGGTGTCTGTGAGCTCCCTGCCGTCCACAGCGATTATTTCAGCTTTGTGAAGTCCCTGCTTAGTGTGGGTCAGGAAGTGTCTGTGGCTCACCAGCAGGCTAGCCCACCTCTGTCACCAGCCTTCTGGCTGGCCGTGTGTATACGACACTGTTTGTAGATTTACTCGGTAGCCTTCTCTGTGCCACCCCAGAGGATGTGAAACCACACGTGGTCAAGTCCGATGCCTTCGTGGGCTCAGTAGCAATCCCAGAGGCCTAGAGGGCCTGCAGCCGTGGCCCGGCCTGGCCTAGCCCCGGACCCTCCCTCGTAGCAATACCAAGTGCTATTACCTAATCAATGGACAATTGACAATTTTATTTTTTATGATTCTTTGTTTCTATATTGCTGTTAGAAAAAGCAAAATAAAAATTATTTCGAAAGATGACCTCCATATACTTTACTTCATTTTAGCTTGTTCCAGTTAGAGCGTATGCAGGGCCAAGCCCCTAACTGAAAGTATGGAAGGATGGAGGGATGGGGGGATGAGGGATGAGGGATGAGAGGTGGAGGATGGGGAACGGAGGGAGGAATGGATAGATGGATGGACGGATGGTTTGAGCCATGAGATGAAGGTTTGAGCTCAGATGTAGAGTTGAGAGACACAGCCATTATTCCTACATTTGACCAAAGCCAGAGCAAAGTGAACCCATTCTCTCCTCCAGTAGCCTTTTCCACAGGTGATAATACTGTCACACCCTGAGGAATACTTGTGCCTTCAATTTTTTTCCAGCCACTTACAGCACCGCTTCAACCTGAAAATCGGCGCTGGCTGCAAGCACCTGTCCCTGGGCAGAGTGGGGCCTGGGACTCTCCTTCACAGGCACCCCAGGCGATGACATGGTGGGCCCAGAGACACTCTGGCAAGCTTTCAGAGGACAAAGCAGGCACAGAAAAGCAGGATTTTGAATCAGTGAGCTCAAAGCAGGTCACCAATCCCATTTTGTGGAAGGAACTGCTGACAACAATTGCATCTCTCTCGCGACCTGAGGGTGGCACCACCTGCCTCCTCCAAGAGTGTGACCAGGGACTGCTCTCTCCTGGAAGAGCGCAGGGCGCATGCACATGGGCCTGTGGCGGGTGGTATGGGGGGGCTGTGGGGCAGCACTTGGAGATCCACTGCTGTGTTGGCCAGGGGGTGCAGAGGACACTCAGAAGCCCCCGGCCTTTCCAGACCTGCAGCCAGGGCCACACGTCCGCTTTTTCAGCCCAAAGGAAAATAAACACAGTCTCCAAACCGTTGCAGCAATTCTAAGTGCCACCAGGCAGCTCCAAGCAGGTGGTGCGTCCCGCAGAGGAGATGTCCTTGCCGCTGCAGCCATGCAAGGATCAGAACAAGAGGTTCCAGGCAGAAGAACAGGATGCCGTCGGAGGGGAGGAAGGGCCCGTGGGAGGCAGGAGTGACAGTTCTGCCGGGACTGCAGGTGGCTCTCGTCTGGGTTGTACTGGGGTGTGCAGCAGGAAGTTTCCTGAGGTGTTTGAGTGGTATGTGATCTGATTTAAACTTCAGCAAGATTTTATAGAAAGTACATACTGCTGTATAGAAAGTTGGGGACACGGGCAGAAGGGGAGCCAGGGAGGACATTAGGAAGCAGTTCAGGGCAGCGGTCATGGGGTCTGAGGGGGGCTTACTGGGGGCCAACAGGACACCTGACCACTTGGACGTGGGAGGACAGAAACAGAGGAATGAAGGGTGGCCCTCTGGCAGCAGCTGGTGGAGGTGCCATGTACTGAGAACGAGTGGGCGTGGGGGGTTCTGCTTCATGTTTTATTTGTTTGTTTGTTTGCGGTACTGGGGATTGAATCCAGGGCATTCTACCTCTGAGCTACACCCCCAGCCCTATTTTTTATTCTTTATTTTGAAACAGGGTCTCACTAAGTTGCAGTGGCTCTCACTAGGGCTAGCTGAGGCTGGCTGTGAACCTGCGATCCTCCTGTCACAGCCTCCCAAGTACTGTGATTACAGGCATGGGCCACCACATCCGGCTTCCTGTTATATTTAAATGTTAGTTGGACCCAAGTGGGGAGTGAGTTGGACACTGGGCCTGGGCTCAGGGCAAAGGCCAGCAGTGGAGACCTGAGTTTGGGAGTCCGGACCTGGACGTTGGATAGTATTGGAAGCACTCCACTCCCCTGGGAAGGGGCCGAAGTATCAAAGAGAAGAGAAGTCACTACAGCATTCTGACGATGAAACATTTATTTTACTGGCTATTCACAAATCATAGCTATATGTATTCATGGGGTACAAAATGATGCTATAATATATGAATACAGTGTAGAATGACTGAATCAAGCTCATTAACATACCTGTCACCTCAAATACGTATTTATCCCCCTAACTGAGACTTTGTTCCCTTGTTCAATCCACCCTGTAGACCCCAGGGTATTTGTTTTGTTTTCTGTTTTGGTTCTAGGGATTGACCCTAGGGGCACTCTACCTCCAAGCTCTATCCCCAGTCCCTTTTATTTTTTATTTTGAAACAGGGTCTAGCTAAGTTGCGGAGGGTGTCACTAAATTGCCAAGTCTGGCCTCGAATCTGTAATCCTCCTGCCTCAGCCTCCCACGTGCTGGGATTACAGGCAAGTGCCACTGCGCCCGGCTTCTGTAAGACCCTGGTGACCGCCATTCTGCTCTCTGCTTCTGAGAGTTTGACTTTTTTAGATTCTACATATAAGTGAGAGCACACAATCTGGGGAACCCAACATTTGGAGATTTGATAGAGAAACCGTCAGAGGATGTGTAGAAGCAGCAGCTAGGAAGGGAGCAGGGGAACCCTGGGAACGGGCATCAGAGAACCTTCCAGAAGAAAGTGTTGCAAGAAGGAGAGAGCCATCCCCTTCACATGCGACACTAAGAAGAGGACAGAGGAGGGACATTGCTTCAGCGCCGTGGAGACCCCTGGGTGGCGGTGGGACCAGCCTGCTTGGCACAGCAGTAGGGACTGAAGTCCAGGTGTGCAGGTGGAGGAGAAAACAGGAAGGGAAGAAATAAGCGCAGAGGCCGCTGCATCCAGTCGCTTTGCTGTAAAGGGAGCAGAGAAATACGGGGACACAAAGCCAAGGGACAGATTTGGATTCTTACAACTGCATAGCAAAGGTGTTGGCGTCTAAGATGTAGTGATGGGGATGATCCTGTAGGAAGGCAGCAGAAGGTACCCACAGCAGTGAAGTCCTGGCAGGAGTGTGGAGGGGACGCAGGCAAGGACACCACCCGTCCTGGCAAGGGGGAAGGCAGGGGTGGCAGAAGGCGTGCGCGGCTGGGTGTCCTCAGAAACAGGAAGAGAAGGTGCGCCCGCCCGGGGCATCGCTCCTATTTTCTCCATGAAATGGGAGCCTGGGTTGGAATTGAGGTTTGAAGAGGGAAGTTGTTGCCATAGTTATCCAAGAATGGATATGTTAACTCATTAGCAAAGGGCAGTGGAGTCCCATGCGGGGGTTGGCTGCCCATTTGAGACCTGTGCTCACAAACGCCAGCGCATCCGGTAAGCGCCGTCGTGTGATTTTTCTCCAGCCATCTTTAGCCGTTCGGGCACAGTGGCAGACCTGGTAGACGGTGGGAGAGAGCGTTTGCCAGGTGGGGACGATGGAGAGAGCAGGACAGCAGGGGAAAACGTCTTGCAAAGGCGCCATCAGAGTGCTGGACGGAGGAGCCAGGCTGAGGAGTGAGGGAGGGGGAGAGCACAGGATCGCGCAGCAGAGCGGAGTTGGGGATGCTGGGGATGCTTGAGTAAGGACACTAGAGGAACCGACATGTGACTGCAGGCTGTGACCAGAATCTGGGGAGAGTGGAAGTGACATTTTGGAGGTGACACGGCCTCTCCATTCAGAGACCTGGCTGCAGCCTCATTAGCTGATGGCTGAGCCCAATGGGCTGGTGACAGCAGCCAAAACCGAGGCTCCCACAGCCTCCCCAAGATCTGACTGTCGCTTCGGAAAGGGGGTTTTGAACTGACCCCTGCATCCCCCATGGCTTCCCAGCAAGGGCAGCAGCATCTCCCCCTTGCTTGTTGCCCTTGTCCAAGCCCCAGGGTCAGTGGTTACACTTGGGAAGGAAAGTGGGGCTGTCACGGAGGCAAATGGTGACATGGGACGAGGCCCACGCCAGCACAATCAGGCCCGTGTGACCCGGCCTATCACACAATCAGGCCTGTGTGACTCAGTTCCTATCTGATGGGAACTGAGCAGATTTCAGGCTGCAGATGCAGCTATTTTTAAATTCCGTGTTCACAGGTTCTGAGCAAGCAGCAGAGACAGGTAGGTGGCCTCTGGAGGAAATGGGTACAGGAAGAGAAGGCGCATGGGGCTCTGGGAAATGGTCATCCACACTCACCGCGAGGAGCTAAGTCCTCCCGGAGTGTTTCCCACCGGCGGGGACAGCACGAGGAAAGGTGTGGAGCCTCGGGCAGCTTTACCAGGACAGTCAGGTATTTCTTAGACCACTGGTTAAACAGAGGCCCCTCTTCTCACCCACGTCTCCACGCGAGGACCACAAAGCACTAAGGAAGGTGCAGACTCCAGTCCCAAGGGAAATCAGAGCTAGAATTGACAAGCTGGACTCCTTGCCCCCCCCACCCCAGGCTCACCTGCCCAGGTGCAGCCCAGGCCCTGCAGGAGGCCTCTCAGCGCAGGCAGCTCTCCCACCCCTGCAGGTAGAGCCTCGCTGGGAAGCGGTCCTCAGGGGTGCGGGGGGCAAGCGCTTCTCCACCCTGTCCGCCATACGAGGCAGGGCTTGGTCTCGAAAGGGGAGCGGCTCTCAGGCTTCCAGAAAGGGAAGGGTGTGATACAGGGGGCTGGGGCTTCCAGAGCCCCGGGAAGGGCTGGGACAGAAACTCAGGGATGTGGGGGCCTCAGGAGGTGATTCCCAGAGCTCATCCCGAAACAGCTCTGGAGTCCACAGTTCCACAGGAACCGTCTTTGGATTCCTGAAACTCCCAAGTCGATGATGCGCACAGAGCTTCTGTTCATCAGCACCCCGTCCCTGCCTACTGCCACCCAGAAACAATGGTTCCGCTTGCTGCCATGGAATTCTCCCAAATCCCTGTGCTGAGTCCTGACCCCCTAGTGCCTCAGGATAACATGTGTCGGGAAATAGGGCCTTTTAAAGAGGCAGTAAGTGAAAGAGACGTGACATGGGCGGGCCTAGATCCAATCCGAATGCTCTCCGTACAAGAGGAGGAGCTCCGCACAGAGGGAGGACCACATGAAGGCGCATCTGCAAGCCCAGGAGAGAGGACTCAGGAGGAGCCAGGCTGCCAGCACCTCGGCCTTCTGACTTCTAGAATCCTGACTGTATACACTGCTGTCTAAGCCACCCAGTCTGTGATGTTCATGCTGACAGCCCAGGCAAATGCAGACACGTGCGTTTCCTCTTTGTCCCCTCTCCCTTCTCTCGCTCCCAGCCTTTCAGGAATCCATCTGGAAGTGACCTGTGTCATTTCAACTCACCTTTCCTTCACCAAAACAAGCCCCAAGGCCAAACCTGACCTTCAAGGGCTGGGGAGGCCACGCGTACCCTTGCTGTGAGAGAGACCCAGTGCTGCGTCACACCTGCTGCGGCCTGGGCCGCGCCAGACAGGACCGGAGACAAGGCCTCTGTCTCCTGACAGGTGCCCGGCACACCCTCTGTGGCCACAGAGAGCGGCTGTCCACACTTCAGTCTTCTGGTGACTTCTACTTGTCCCTGCCAGCCTGCTCTGCACCTTGCTCCACCCGACAGACCCACAGTAAGAGCCCATGTCAGAAGAACCAGAAAACACAGGCGGAGGAGTGAGGAGGGAAAAGGTAAGAAGAGAGAGATAGAGGGGGAGGAGGGAGAGAGAGAGAGAGGGAGGAAGCAAAAAGGTGTGTGTGGTGGTGGGGCCTTTAACATAAGAATTGACCCAAAATCTGAGACCATGGAACAGGCTTTCCTTCCTGCATCTCCCCACTTTAAATGACATTCTATCAGTTCTAAGAACAGGGCCCGGAAGTTGCTGCCTCTGAGTTGGAGACGCCCAGCCCTCGCCCACTGCGCCAGCCAGAGCTGCCCATCACCACACAGGCCTGAGAGGCCACCCCAGCCTCCGCGAAGGGGCCGCCCGTGCCAGGTCCCCTGCACGCAGCTCTTCAGGGGCCCTAAGGGGACTGGAGCCGGCCCCACGACCAGCTTCCTACAGGTGACAGAGCGACTTGCAGTGTCACCTCCTGTCCCTTCGCCCTGCTCTGCTCTCCCCTCTCAGGAAAACAACCCCGGAGGCACCAAGGGAGGCAGAACTTGGATGTTTAAGCAAGACACGTTCCTGCTTTAAAGATTCCAGCTGCTTCTGTTTCTAGAAGACAGACAGCGAGGCTCCCAGAGAAAAGCCATCCCGGTTCTTTTCAGTGATTCCCCGAAAGGCAAGTAATGACAGGAGGAGGGCGAGCCAGGCTGTTGGCAAAGACCGACCGAGAGTGCCAGGGAGGGGCGCGCGCTGTGCCAGGGCCAAGCAGCCTTCCAGAAGATTCCCCCGCTGCGGCACATGCAGAGCCATTGAAACATCTGTGGCTGCTGCAACCCCTGATTCTAGGCACACGGGACCCCAGACGGGGACTACAGGACAGGGACTGTGACACTGGGAGCTCAGGCCATCAACGGGGTGACATCTTCCACTTTAAGGGACAAAACAGAGCCGCAAGGAGCAATCCCCGGGTGAGTGAGTCTCAGTGAAGAAGGGAGTGGAGAAACACAGGCTCGCCATGATAAAATGAGGCTCCGAATTCATCACATGAAATATTAAAAGAGGCATGACCTTACAGTGACCGCGGAATGGTGAGGCGGGACATATCAGTTACAGCAATATATGCTGTCAGCGCCAGAGGGCTGCGGCAGTCAGGCCATGATGATTTTCTTATTACAAAGAGGCAGGTCCAAGAGATGAAGCCATTGGCCAGTCGGTGCAGAGCTGGGGGTGGATGGTCTCAGGACTTCTCATCCCCACCCTTCCCTCTAGCCTCCCACCTTCACATTCTCCTTGCCCCAGCAGTAGAGGAGGTCTGGGAAACAAATCGGTGACCTCCCCCCACCCCCAGTAAACAAATGCTTTTTTAGACTGTCATGCAGAGCCATCGTGTGAAGAAAGTCCTACAGCGCCCCCTGCTGGAGAAACAGGGACTCTATTTATACAAGCACTTTGTCAGTTTAGCAAAGCCGGTAAAATGGACTGATTTCTTGGCATTTGCGATTGTCAACACTTGCCATGTTCGCTGGAATATTCAGTCTGGGTGCTGTTTTCCACCCTCAAAAATGAAAATCTCCAGTTGTAAGAGTCTGTCACAATTCCATTAAATTCTACAGATATCTTTTAATACTCAGTATGCGCCAACCCTGGGGGGCAAAACACACGGAAAAATCTGGTTGTTTCAATCGCACCCCCTAAGCTGCAATTCACATTCAATCTCTGCTCTGGAACCAATCCTTTATAAAGAAAATAAAATTTCCCTTATTATCTTGAAGATAGTGTGATAGTTTTTAAGATCTTTTGCTCAATTAGGTACTTTGTGTGTGTGTGTGTGTGTGTGTGTGTGTGTGTGTGTGTGTGTGTGTTGCTGGAGATTGAACCCAGGGGCATTCTACCTCTGAGCTACACCCCCAGCCCCATTTTATTTTTTTATTTCAAAATAGGGTCTCACCAAGTTGCTGAGGCTGGCTTCTTTGAACCTGCGATTCTCTGGTCTCAGCCTCCCAAGCATTGGGATTCCAGGCACACCACACCCAGCTTCCTTCTAATTTTTAAAAACTACAGTTTCTAATGAATGTAGCCATTTTCCCCATACAATGAAAACTGAGAAGACCTTACATCTTTCTATCACTCGGTCTCACGTATCAGAATTCCTGGGCATCTCCAGATCCCCCTGCATTAGTTTCACCCAGTTTCAAAGCCGGCTTCAGCCTTTGCCAACAGCTTTCTCCTGCTGTCACCCAGGAGTTTCAGTCTTCCTCCTCATCCTCCTGGGGCTTGTGTCTGACTCCATATTCCTTCCATGAGTCTGAAACAAAAAGACTGCCTTCGCGAAAGGCTGTCTGTTCCTTAAAATTGAAAATTTCTTATGATGAAAAGTGCCTCAGATCGTCTTGTCTTTATGGTCTTGCCTGCTTTCATTTTTATCTTCCGGAGACGAGGCCTCTCAGGTTCATTCATCCCATCTGCAGATGGCTCCCTTCCGCGCAAACAGCCAGTCCATGGACACCTTAATGACTGCTGGCAGCACACCCAGACAGAACTGACCCCAGCAGGTGAAATCCACATGACAGAGCACTGTCAGTTTGTAGCCCTTTCATACAAAATGCTTTTTTAAAAAAGCTTTCTTGAGCTTAATATGATGCCCCCCCCAGTTTATTACCATTAGTCCCTTTTTTCCAGAATGTTTCCCCATCACCATTCACTTCTTTCAGCAGACATAGCATAAAATACAGTTTTTTTATGGATCTTTTTTTGGGGGGTAATCCAGGGGCCTTCTACCTCTGAGCTATACCCCTAGACCCCCTTTTTTTGTGGTACTGGGGATTGAACCCAGGGGTGTTCTACCTTTGAGCTCTATCCCCAGCCCTATTTTTTATTCCTTATTTTGAAACAGGGTCTCACTAAGTTGCAGAGGGCCTCACAAGTTGCTAAGGCTAACTGCAATCCTGCTATCCTCCTGTCTCAGCCTCCCAAGTACTGGGATTACAAGCATGCCCTACCATGCCCAGCACCCCTAGCCCTTTTTATTTTTTATTTTGAAACAGAGTCTTGCTAAGTTGCTGAGGCTGGCCTCGAACCTGTGATCCTCCTGTCTCAGCCTCTCCAAATACTACTGGGTTTACGGTATGTGCCACCATGCTCACCTCCCTGAATCTTAAGGTCTTCATTTTTTAAGGCTCTTGTTTTAGTTAGCTTTTTTGTCACTGTGACTAAAATCACTGACAAGAACAACTTAGAGGAGGAAAAGTTTATTTGGTTCATGATTCCAGAGGTTCAATCCATGGTCAACCAGCTCCAAGAAACATCATGGTGCCAGGGTATGGTAGAGGAAAAGCTGCTTAACTCGTGGTGGCCAGAAGCAGAGAGAGAAATGGGCCAGGGACAGATTGTCTTGAAGGCCATGCCTGCAATGACCCCTCTCCAGCTACGCCTCACCTCTGAACCTTGCTACATTAGAGACCAGGCTTCAACACATGAGTCCTTGGGGGACGCTCCAGATCCAAGCCATGATAGCACTCATGCTATGTCAACCTTTGGTTAAATGAATCTGCTACGCTCCTCTCTTGTTATCTGTCAGCTGTTTTGAAGTGTCAGCCATGAACCTGTGAGGAGTGAGGGAAGGACAGCACTTTTTCTCCCTACAGTCCCAACTGCACCAGCTTGAAGGGGCCAGGAAAGGTCCTGGAGATCCTGGGGGTTGAAGGAAGGATGCAGGAACTGGCCTGGGGACAGGAAAGGCCTTTCCCTCTCCATCTACCCTCACCCCTGTCTGCTCGGTCCAGCTCTGGGGGTGGCTTGTCTTTCCACATCAGAAATACACCCAGATTCATGTTCTCCCAGCTTAGCAAGTATGGTCAAAAGGGAGTTTTTTTCTGTCATTGCCCACTCGCCAGCTCCAAGGAAGAACTCCATGTCAACTTGCTAGGGCTGCTGCAGGAAATATCACACACTGGCTAGGTGTGGTGGAACACATCTATAATCCCAGTACTTGGGAGGCTGAGACAGGAGGATCACAGGTTCAAGGCCAGCCTCAGCAACTTAGCAAAATAAAAAATAAAAAAGCTGGGGTATAGCTCAGTGCCAGAGTGCCCTTGGGTTCAATTCTGGAAGGCAGGCAGGCAGGCAGGCAGGCAGGCAGGCAGGAAGGAAGGAAAAAATACCCCCGGCTACGTGGCTGCAACAGCACACGTTTGCTTTCTCACAGTGCTGGAGACCAGAAGTCCAAAGACAGTGGGGAGGATGGCTCCTCTGAGGCCTGTCTCTCAGGCTTGCCGATGACTGTCTCCTCCCTGTGTCTTCCCTTGAACTTCCCTCCATGTGTGTCCATCTATCTGCATTTCCTCTTCTTATAAGGATACTCATATGGGATTAGAGTCCACCCTAATGTCCTTACTTTAATTTGATAACCTCTGGTAAAACCGCGTCTCCAAATAAGGTCACATTCTGAGGTGCTGTATGTGAATTTGGGGGGAAAGTAGACACCATTCAACCCCTAGCAAACCTCCTTTGTCTCTCCTGGGATCACACTGGACACCGCTGTTCCCCACGGTATTGGACAGTAGAATTGGTCACGTGGTGACTCTGTGACAGAGGATGAGGTACTGTGAAGACAGGCCCTCCCTGGAATGGGATAGGAACTTGCCCAAAGAAAGGGTGTGGCGAAGGTAAGGAAAGCTTCGACCAATGCATTCAACAGTGAACTGACCCAGCAAATTCCCCTTGACACCAAGTTAAGGAAACCGTGCGATTGGATATCTACAGTACAACACGAAGGGAAATGCAAATTGGCAGGCACTTGCTCGTCCATGGCGCGTGGGTTTACACACTTCCATCCAGTGTGATTGTTGTGCATAAGTGTGTGCAGCAAAAGTGAGTTCCGGGACAAGAACTACATTTCGAATCTTAACCGTTTTCACTTTTTTATAGAATGATGTTTTTAGGCCCTAAGTTTGTGAGCTAGTACTGATGTTAATATAAATAATAGAACGCCAGGAAAAAGTAGCATGGGTCTGGAAGTGCCACTGGTCTGGGAATGAGAGGCCTTTCTGGAGGCCCAGTTCTGGATCTAATAAATACAGAGCTCGGGAAGGCCCTTCTCCTCTCTGGGACTCAGAGTTTTTATTTATCCAAAATAATGGGCTGGAAAGATCTCTAAGATATTGTTAAGTAAAAGAAGAAAGGTATGTATATACCCCAAAGAAAAAAAAGTGGGGTTTCGAAGAGATCCCTGCATACTTGTGTTCATAGCAGCTTATTCACAATCGTTACAACATGGACGTGATCCAAGTGTCCACTGGCAGACAAATGGATAAAAAAAATGGGATCTATACAGCAAAAAAGGACTATTCAGCCTGAAAAGAAAGCAAATTCTGACAGGCTACAACATGGATGAACCTTGAGGATGTGTTAGTCAGCTTTTCATTGCTGGGACCAAAATATCCAACAAGAATGACTTAGAGGAGTACATTTTGGCTCACGGTTTCAGAGGTTCATCCATGGTCACTGGCTCCAAGGCTCAGAAGGGTATGGAGGAAGAAAGCTGCTCAACTCATGTCAACAAGGAATGAGAGAGAGAGAGAGAGAGAGAGAGAGAGAGAAAAGAAAGAGCTGAGGACAAGAAAAATCCTTCCAGGACACATCCCCAGTAAAAGTGACCAACTTCCTCCACTAGGTTCACCTCCCAACAGTCCATTCAGCTCCCAATGGATTAATCAATCAAATGGGTGAATCCACCGCTGAGGTCCAAGCCCTGGTGATCCAATCATTGCCTAAAATCCCCACTTCTGAGCCTTGCTGAGTTGGGACCATGCTTGCAACACATGCTCTTTCAGGGGACCAGATCAAAACTTTAACAAGGATATTATGCTAAGTGAAATATGACAGTCACAAAAAGATAAACACATACAATCCCACTGACATGAGGGACAGAGAGTAGTCAAGTTCACAGAGACAGGAAGTAGCATGGTTGTTGCCAGGGGCTGGAGGGTGGAGGAAGAATACAGAATTTATTCTTGAATACAGTCTCAGCTTTGCAAATGAAAGAGTTCTGTTAGATGGACGATGCCTGTGGGTATGCAACGACATGAATGTCCGTGACGCCCCTGAATGAGCACTTAGAAATGCACTGATGAAGCCAGGCATGGTGGCGCACGCTTGTAATCCCAGTACTTGGGAGGCTGAGACAGGAGGATCACGGTTCGTGGCCAGCCTCACCTACTTAGTAAGGCCCTCCACAACTTAGTGAGACCCTGTTTCAAAATAAAAGGATAAAAAATAAGGCTGGGGGTGTAGCTCGGAGGTAGAATGCCCCTGGGTTCCATCCCCGGCACTGCAAAAAAAAACAAAAAATGCACTGATGGTAAATGTCATGCTATCTGTACTTTACCACTATGGAAAAGATGTGGGGGAAAAATGCAAGGTGCAGAAGAGTATTACAGTAAGTTACTTTTGTGTATAAAGGGGGAGACGGGAAACATGAATCTAGTATTTGATTTGCTTGGATAGGCATTTTAAAAGGCTTTGGCGAGATGCATAAGAAACTAAAAATAAAGTTTACCTGGGGGGTGTGTGGGAACTGGGCAGATGGAGGGCAAGGGTGGGTGTGCCATTTGGCACGGCGCCCTGGTTCTCGTTATATATAAACAGGCCTCCGAAGTTCCCAGCTGCTCATGGAAAAGCAGAAAGGTGTCATTTTATAGGTTGTGTCTTGGCCAAAAGACCCCCCCTTTCTGATTGGGTTTACCTTGACCTGTCATTGACCAGTGACTTGTTTTCTTTCTTATCTCACTTGAAACCCAACATAAGCCCTCAGTCAAACCAATAAAGCATTTTCCCTTAAGAGCACTGGGCCAGGGCCACTCAGCTGGCTGGGCAGGGAGCCTCCCCCAGGATAGTGCCCTCTTTCTCTCTTTCCTTCTTTCTCTCTCTCTTTCTTTCATTTTTTCCTTTCTTTCTTTCTTGTACTGGGGATTGAACCCAGAGGCATTCTTCCTCTGAGCTGCACCCCAGCCCTTTCTATTTTTCTATTTTGAAATAAAGTCTAAGTTACCGAGGGTCTCACTAAGTTGCTGAGGCTGGCCTCCAACCTGCGATCCTCCTGTCTCAGCCTCCCAAGTACTGGGATTGTAGGTGTATGCCACCGTGCCCACCTTTCTTCACGCTTTCCATCTTTCTCCAGGACAGGCTGTCTGGAGCGATCAAGCACTGGGAAGCGCCTGCCCCAACTGCTCAGCTCCTCTGTTTAACAGGAAGGCTCCAAACACCCTCTTCCACGCCTGGCTGCTCCCGGCACTGTCAGGGAGAGATATGAGAAGCCACAGGATGGAGGAGTTGGGGACACACTTCCTCACCCCAAAACACCTGTTCTGTGTGTCTACTTCCACTACCTGAGTCCATTCCCTCCCTCCTGCCTTCCTAGCCTGGCCCTCCAGCCTGGGCCCCCTCCACAGCTGAGCCTCCACCCTTAGCACCTTCCTGCAGAAACAGCACCCCACTCTGACCGCACCCGGGGTCAAATCCTTGCTCTGCTTCTCACGAGCCGTGTGGCCTGGGAGCTAGTTAACCTGCCTCCACCTCGAGTCCTCATGTATAAAAAAAGACACAAGACAGACGCAAAGACGAAAGTGAACAGGGTGCACGGGCCGTCCTCTGGGAGGGCGCTGGTGCTCTGCAGGCACCTCTGGGTGCTGGCGAGGCACCGCTCCTGAAGCTGGTTAGTGGTTAGGACTTTGCTTTGCCATCACTGCCATCCCTCAGTGTCCGCGGGGTGCAGGCATGATTCCAGGAAACCCCACAGATACCGAAATCTGTGGACATTCACACCCGTATACAAAATGTCACAGTATTTGCATGGAACTTGTACATGTCCTGCAATACTTCAAATCATCTCCGTGTTACGTATAATATTTAATGCAATAGAAATGCTGTGCAAATAGTTGTTATATTGTGTAGGAAATAATGACAAGAAAAAAATGTCTGTCCGTGCTCAGTACAGGCACAGGTTTTTTCCCTAATATTCTTGATCCGCAGTTGGTTGCATCTGTGGATGCAAAACCCTGCGTGTGGGGTTTCGTAGAGTTCAACTGTACATTTCAGTTTTGTTCACTTTCTGTGTGTACATTGTACGCATTACACAGTTTCAAAAAACAGCTAAAACGATGGAACCTATAGAAAACGAGAGCTGAATAAAATGCTGGTTAGCCCCCCCAGTACTGTCTCAGTTCCTCCTTTCTTTCATTCTCTACTCTCTCAAACGTCTTTCCTTTCCCAGCCGGGCTCCTAAAAGGGCTCATCTGAAACGGCCACCCACTTCTCACTCGCCTTTCCTTTCTGTGAGTCCCCATGGGGGTCAGGCCATGCCTCAGCTGGCTTCCAGCAGCACCAGCCTGGTGCCCACCTGTTTCTGAGGGCTGGACCCCCGTTCCCACCACCCAACTGCAGAATTTCTTTCCCAGGGCGGAGACTTTTACTTGCCAACCCCAGTCAGCCTTGTCCCGGTGCACAGGGCGTTCTCTGGGTACATTCCCAGGTGTCAGGTACTGTAAGTGATAAGAAGCAATATCACCTGACCTTGCATCAGAGTTATCTAAAAGCTTCTAAAAATACCCACTGCTCAACCCCACCCCAGAGGATCTGCCAGGAGGGAAGGGCCAGGAGAATTCTCCTCTACCAGCAGCTGCCATGAGCCAGGCATTTCCCATGCCTCGGTGCAATTAATCCTTCCCCCAGTGCTGTGATGCAGGTGCTGTGATCGTCCTCACTCTGCAGGTGAAGAGACTGGGAAGCTGCGGGGGTGTTCTACCTCTGACCAGTGGGTAAAAGAGGCAGAGTCAATCTGAAGCTGCTGTTCTTGGAAGTTCTGAAGTGCGGATTCCATAAGCCACACTTTTCCCACGAGACCCTGCTTCTTCCATGTCACTAACATCTTGCTCACCTAAATAACAAACAGGAACGCTCTAAAGAAGAGCCATGCTTCTTGGGAGTAGGCAGGGAGCATTGCAAAGCAGAGCATGCGTGTCACAGAGGCATAAGCAAATTCGAAGGGGACAGGGTGGGGGAGGGGGAAGGGAAGGGCAGGTACTGGGGAATGAAACTGACTAAATTATGTTATGCACATGTGTGGATATGGAACAACGAATCCCACGATTATGTATAATTATAATGAATTAGTAAACATCTCTGTATAGTAACACTGAATATAAATGGTCTCAATTCTCCAATTAAAAGATGTAGACTGTCAGAATGGATTAAAAAAACAAGACCCTGCTATAAAGGGGACAGAGTGAAGGAAAATTCTTACAGGCAAAATGAAGATTACATAAGTTATTTGGAAACAATGATTCTTGGCTACAAGGACCAATAACAAGGGTGGTGGCTATCAGAAATCAAACAGTTGTTGGGCAGAGGTCCTTGCAAAAGTGTTCTTTGTGTAAGGCTGAGGTACTTCTGGGCAAGGTCATGGGAAAATCCTTTTGGGGGAAGTTCTTGTTATCAGCACGTACACACGAGATCCCCTCCTTCAGGACCTGGCTTTATTTTATTTTTGGTTAGGGCTTGACACAAGCAATTCCATTTTCTTTCTTTCTTTCTTTTTTTTTTTTTTTTGGTACTGGAGATTGAACCCAGGAGTGTTCTACCTTCAAGCTATACCCCCAACCTTTTTTATTTTTTATTTTGAAACAGGGTCTTGCTAAATTACTGAGACTGGCCTCAAACCTGAGATCCTCCTGTCTCAGCCTCCCAACTACTGGAGATTACAGGGTGTAACATTTCAACATTTCAAGCAACATTTCAAGCTTTCCTATGCCCACAAATAATCCACGGATCTTGTTAATTCTGACACCGCCAGGGTGGGGTAGAGCCCGAGGTTCTGCGTTTCTAACAAGCTCAGGTTGATGCTGCTGCTATGCCTAAGGCCAGGCTGCCATGGGTGGACTTTGCTTTAAGCAGCAAGGCAGGAAAGTGGACAGAGTGTTTATAAAATGTAACCCAGGCTGTCAGTAAGGTTTTCCTGTTTTAAGGGTGGGTCTGCTAAGGGCAGGGACACTAGATGATGGGCCTCTTTACCACCTCCTTCAGACCCAGCCTTGGCCCAGAGGCCCCCTCACCTGGACCCCTCATCTGGAGGTGCTGCCTCCATCCGCCAGCATCAGTCAGACACAGAGCTCGGCCCTCCCCTAGCTTCTCCAAGAACTTAAGATGAAGAAACTTCACTGAGGTGTGAGGAGATAACAGGACATGGTCCCATAGCTCCCATGGCTTCTGCCATCTTGCCGACCTCTCAGCTCTGCAGCCTGCCCAGAGCCCACACTCTGGACACATGGGTCCCTAGGAAGTGTGGCCAAGTCCTTGCTTCAAGGTTCCCCTCCTAAGGAGCAGGCCCCAGGCCCCTCTGCCTTGACCAGACCTCTGGCTTCCTGGGGATCATCACCCAGCATCTCCTCCAAGAGAAAGTGTCCAGCCCTT
This sequence comes from Glis glis, assembly GCA_004027185.1. Classification (NCBI taxonomy): domain Eukaryota; kingdom Metazoa; phylum Chordata; class Mammalia; order Rodentia; family Gliridae; genus Glis; species Glis glis. The sequence continues at coordinate 52,747 of PVJS01002218.1, forward strand.
GGCGAAGCCTTCGGTTGTTTTTCTTTTTCTTTTTAAATGTAAATTCTCTCCTGACAGGCCAGAGAAAGACAGAACACCATAAGTGCTTCCAAGTCTAGTCCTTCTCCTGTGGAGTTGGGAGGGCTCTTCTTTGAAGTTCCGGTTGGGGCGTAGCCTCTCAGATCAGCCTGGGACTGATGTCTTCCCACCTGTGGCACCCAGAGGACAGGACACTATGGGGACCACCTGCTGGAGACAGGTGCCTGCTGCACCAAGCTCACCTCAGGGTCCTTGGGGCTGAGGGCCCCGCTGAGAGGCACCGGATAGAGTTTGTTTCCCTCACATTCTGCTGGTGCCATCTGTCTTTGCTGGAAGGACACATGGCATCAGTAGAAGACATCAGAATGGCCTGGGGAGACGATGAATGGGCAAGTGTCTCTGCAGGGAGCCCAGCAGCATTCGGGTTTTAAGGTGACGTGGAGGTGGGGCTCAATTCTGAGCTGATTCCTCCAAGCACAAGCCCACCTCAAATCTCTGAGAGGGTGCCCTAGCCGGGGGTGGCCTCCAGTGAGAAATGGTGGCCTGTCTTTCCCTACCCGCCCCCTTTCTCTCTCCCTTCTCCTCTCTCTTTCCCTGCATCTCCCCATCTTTCTTGGCCAGACTTTTTCATCATGCTGACTGCTCCCGGGTTTCCTGACCCGAGGTCCAGGAGAACATTCTCTGCATGGGTACAACCTGCCTTCAGGTTCCCTCGCAACACAGCAACGGGTAGGCCTTTCTGCCTCCCAGACCTTGGCAGCCCCTGTTTCTAAGTCTGCCCTACACAGCCCAGGGCCCATGAATTCCAAGGATGAACATCATTGTTTATTCTACTCACAAGCAAATGTATAAGGCACAGTCGACAACCAAAGCCGCACACTGGTCAGATTCAGGTTGCTTTCCAACCGGAGGTGGGACCTGCTTGTCCCACTCCCTGGGACCCTGCCCCTTGGGATCTGTTCCTGGAAGCTGAGTCACCTCCACAGCACCTGCCCTCACCAGTCTCAACAGGTACCACCCATTCCAACCTGGTTCTTTGATCTCATTTCCCAAGAACAACCAGTATGGCCTCCCTGTCTCCCTCTTGTGAAATTCATTTCATGGAGAATGAGAAGCCAGACCCCCCTTCGGGCCTCTGAGTTTCTTGGGTACGATTTTGCCATAAATCACTCCCTTGATAACTTGCCCATCCAGCCTGATGTGCTTCCAGAAGGAACTCCACAGCCTCTCGTCCTGCCGCCCAGGGCCCACGCCCTTCTCATCTAACTGGATGCAGAAGTGGCTTCTCTCTTCCAGAGGTGTGTGGTAGGAAACCGCACAACTCCATATGATGACTTTGTCTTCAAGCTCTGCTGGCACAGAGCTGGAGGCCACTGTGGCTTTGACACTTGCTGCAGCTTGGATCTGAATGCCCCCCACCCCCATGTGTTGAAGGCTTGGTCCCCAGTCTGTGGCACTATTGGGAGGTGGTGGGATGTTTAGGAGGTGGGTTCTAGTGGAAGGAAGTTAGGTCATTGGGGGCATGCCCTTGAAGGGGATATGGAGACCCTGGCCCCTCCAATCTCAGTCTCTCTCTCTCTCTCTCTCTCTCTGCGCTTCCCAACACCATGAGGTGAGCGGCTTTGCTACACCACGTACTCCCCACCATGATGCTCTGCCTCGCCACAGGCCCAAAGCAATGGCACCATGCAACCGTGGACTGAAACCTCTGACGCATGAGCCAAAATAAAATTTTCCTCCTTTTTCTTTCCCTCTTTTTTTTTTTTTTGCAATACTGGGGATTGAACCCAGGGGCATTCTACCTCCGAGCTACACCCCCAGCACTATTTTTATTCTTTATTTTGAAACAGGGTCTCAGTAAGTTGCAGAGGGCCTCACTAAGTAGCTGAGGCCGACCACAAACCTGCAATCCTCCTGTCTCAGCCTCCCAAGTACTGGGATTACAAGTGTGTACCACCACTTTGGCTATCTTTCCTCCTTTTAAGTTGATGAGCTCAGGTATTTTTGCCACAGAGACAGAGAGCTGGCTGACACAACATCACCTGGAATCCCATGCCTGCAAATGCTCAGCTCATCTCTGGCCCTTCCCACCTCTGCAGTTGACCCCGTCACAACCAGGGACAGTGGTCCAAAGCCCCTCCCCAGGTGCCGACTCTGCATTCCCGGATATGTCCATGGCTTCTAGATGTTTCTAGACGCACAGGGGCCCTGCAAGGATCCCTGCCAGTGAAAGGAAATATCCCCGGGGCCAGGTTTGAAGAACTGTGGCTCTGAGATCCCAGAGAGCCAGAGCGGGGGAGAAACTGTGCCCCTGATCCCCTGAGGGTCTTTAGGAAGAGAGGAGATAAAGAGTCCGTCAAGACGAAGGCCAAACACGCATGCTCACCACGGTGATAAGGTGACATCTGACCGCCTTGGTAGGAAGGCTGCGGCTTCGCAGGCCTGTGGCCCTGTTGACTCTGACAAGAGGGGAGGACACTGTCGGCTCACAAGGTCTGCGCTCGAGCGGGCAGAGGAGCAACAAGCTGACTGGACCTGGGATGTGTCCTGCACGAGCACACACCTTATTTTGTTGTCCTCTGGACGGTGCCGCAGGGCCGCGCCTATTACCTGGGCAGAGGGTGGGAGCAGGCGGCAAGCTCGCGCCCCTCACCTGAGCCAGCTGGCTCTTTGTCTTCGGCTGTTGCTGCTCTGCCTGCCCGAGCGCAGACCTTGTGAGCCGACAGTGTCCTCCCCTCTTGCTTAGAGCCCGTCCGCCACAACAGCCAAATTTGACAGCTTTCGTAAGTCCTGAAGGCCACGCGCAGAGTTTATCATGACATTTTTAAAGTATTTACTAAAACCCAAAGGGAAAAAGGGCTTCTGTGCTACTCCCAAAGGCTTTGTGAATGATCTTCTTGTATCCTGCTGGAATCTTCTCTGGTCAGGTCAGCCCCACCTGAGAATGCTTAGATGACTCCTGACCCTAACCTTTGGGCGCTGGCTCCCTTTCTCAATTCCACTGGCTGTCTCTGAGAGATGTTGCTTCCCATCCTTCCTTCCATCTCAGCGTTCACCCTCAGTTAATGCTTCTGCAGATTCCCACTCTCCTTCCTCCAGGGACCCGGAGGCCTTTGCAGCCCTCACCCCACCCTCCAAGTGGCTTTCCCATTCCCGACCTCGTCTGTGGACTCACCAGGCCTCAGAGGGACTGAAAGCCATGCACTGCTGCGCCCGCATGCTGCAGTCTTCAGGAGAGAGGGCTCTGGCTCTGTCAGAGTCTCAAAGGGTCCCCCACCACCGCAGAAGAGCTGAGAGCAACCTCTAGCCAAAGACCTGCAAGCAACCAGGGCACTTCATCATAAAACTACAAGGAAATGAATTCTGTCAGCAACTCGAGCAAGCTTAGCAGTAGATTCTTCCCCCATCCAGTGTCCGGAGCAGAACCCAGCCCTGGACCCCACTCACATAGAGCCTGTGAGGCTCTGAGTGGAGGCCAAGCAAGCTGTACCTGGAACCCTGGCCCACATGAGACCCTGAGCAGAGGGCCAGCCAAGACCCACCGGAACTGTGAGATCATCACTGTGTGCTGTCTTAAGCCACCACATTTGATATACAATAAAAGATAACTAATAAGTCCATGGGCCAGGAAGGTAGCTAAATGGCTTTCTGTCTCCACGTTGTGGTAGTCAAGAGTATCCATACAGGTAGACAAAGTCAAGGAGGTTCCAGGTCCTGGATAAATGGTCTTTCCGATGGACAAACAGAATCTACCGTGCTTGCCTTGAGTTTAGCATTTGTTAGTCCTAGACATTGTGCTGGAGGAAGAACTACTTTTTTTCTGTGCATTGGCTCTGTAGCTACACCTTATTCTAGGAAACTGTTGCTGTGAGCCGCCATCTAGAGCTCAGGGAACCCAATTTGCTTCATCATCTAAAGAAGCCAGGATGGAGATACGGGGAGGGTATCATTCCTGATGGCTGCAAAAGCAGAGCCCAGAACCCACCCGGCTCTTCCATGTCTGCGTTGTGACCATCAGGCTACGGCACCGGCCCCTCTGGAGAGCTTCCCTGTAGCTTCATTACTGCCAACCTGGTTTCTGATGACCAAATCTTTCTTTGGTTTTGCAGGTTTCTACTCACCTTTGAAGTATTTATTATTTAGAAGTAAGAAATTAGGGCTGGGGGTGTGGCTCAGTGGTACAAAATTTGCCCAGCATGCCCAAGACCCTGGATTCAATCCCCAGCACTGCAGAAAAGAAAAAAAGGAGTGAAGAAAGGAAGGAAGGGAGAGAGATAAAGAAGAAAGAAAAGAAGGAAGGAAGGAAAGGAGGGAGGAAGAAAAGAAGGAAGGAAGGAAAGAAAAGGAAAGGAAAGGAAAGGAAAGGAAAGAAGGAAGGAAGGAAGGAAGGAAGGAAGGAAGGAAGGAAGGAAGGAAGAAAGAAAGGAGTTAGGTGCTGTGATGCAAGCCTATATTCCAGCTACTCAGGCTGAGACAGGAGGATCGCTTGAGCCCAGGAGTTTGAGGCCAGCCTGGGCAACATAGTGAGACCCTGTCTCAAAAAAAGAAAAGAAATGAGAAATGACAGCCAGGCATGGTGGTGCACGCTTGAAATCCCAGTACTTGGGAGGTTGAGACCGGAGGATCCAGGTTCACAGCCAGCCTCAGCTACTTAGTGAGGCCCTCCGCAACTTAGCAAGACCCTGTTTCAAAATAAAGAATAAAAAAAATAGGGCTGGGGGTGGAGCTCAGAGGTAGAATGCCCCTGGATTCAATCCCCAGTACCCCCCCAAAAAAGAAAAGAAATAAGAAATGACTGCTAACATTTCTATAACATTTGATGATACGCTTTTACTCTTCTCTTCAGCTAACATTTCTTGTGTGTCAACGTGGCGTCAGGGACCACGAGAGTTTACAGATAGATGAGGCTCTGGACTAGGGGTGTGGCTCAGTGGAAGAGCACTTGCCTAGCACGCATGAGGGCCTGGGTTCCATCCCCAGAGCAGAAAAAGGCCCAAGGGATGTGCTCTGTCTCTTGCGTCCTGAGTGATGGGCCGAGGCTGGAATCCTGTCTTCTGACCATAGCGTGAGGCTGCAGGAACATCCCAAGTCCCTTCATCAAGGCTACCCTTAGTCTTTCAAGGAACATCCCCGCTCGCCCTGTCCAATTCAATTCAATCTACAGTCATTGAATGCCTAGCATCGCAGTGTCAGAGACGAATGCTGGGCAGGATGGTCTGCTTTCAGAACCTCTTATGCCCAAACATCATGGCTTTCAAGAGGCTCTGAAGCTGGGCGTGGTGGCCCATGCTTGTAATCCCAGTACTTGGGAGGCTAAGACAGGAGGATCTGGATTTGCGGCCAGCCTCAGCTACTTAGTGAGGCCCTCTGCAACTTCGTGAGACCCTGTTTCAAAATAAAGAATAAAAAATAGGGCTGGGGGTGTAGCCTGGAGTTAGAATGCCCCTAGGTTCAATCCCCAGTACCACAAAAAAAAAAAAAGGCTCTGAAGACAGCAGTGGGGGCTCACATCTCTGCACAAGCCTTGCCTGGCCTACGGGGCTGCTGGTGGGGATGGAGACCCATCCTAGGAAGCTCCTGATCTCTGCTTATCTGTTATCTTCCATGATTAGTTCCCGCAAGCAACGACACTATGGACTTGGTTTGTACAAGAGCCGTCTGAGGACAGCCAGGACTCTGCATCACAGGATGAGTTTCCTGGGCCAAGAGTGGGGCAAACATGTCTCCCCTCCTTCCTCCACCCAGGCCCAGCTGGCCTCTCCTAGGGCTCCGTCCTCTAGGGAACTTTGTGTGAAAAAGAGGGTCAGGAACCTGAAAGGTTGTTCGGCAAAAGCCCAGGGCTACTTCTCCCTTTTCTGTTCCCTGAGCTTCCCTCCCATCCTCCCCCAAATCCTGCTGAGGCTCCCTTCCACCATCCGCTGAGGCCTCCCCCCCAGGGCTCCCTGCTCCTCCACACCCATCCCTTGGGCCTCCTCGGCCCATCACATCAAAGTCACTAAACCCCACATGGGGACTCTCCCCTCTCTCCCTCCAGAAGCGTGCAGCTGTCCAGAACAAATTCTTCTTTCAATCTGCTCTCCTTAAGTCATTTACTTATTTATTATTATGATGTGTGTGTGTGCGGGGTGGGGGGGTTCTGCGGATTGAACCCAGGGACACTGTACCATTGTGCTATATACCCCAAGCCCTTTTTATTTTTTGAAACAGGGTCTCACTAAGTTGCTGAGACTGGCCTTGAACCTGCCATCCTCCTGTCTCAGCTTTCCAAGTGCTGGGATTATAGGAGTGTGCCACCACACCCGGCTCCTAAGCCATTTATAAGGCTGAAACCCCTCTGCTCCTACCCGGCTCCCTGAAGGTCTGTCCCACAGGCCCCTGATTCTGAGAACAGAGCTACACGGAGGACTCTACTGGGGTGCTCTCTCCCTCTCCTGAATGTTCTCTCCCCCTCCAGTGCTCCTCCCTCCTGGCCCTTCATTGCCACTGGGGTACTCTCTCCCTTTCCTGAATGTTCTCTCCCCCTCCAGTGCTCCTCTCTCCTGGCCCTTCATCGCCTGCCCCACCTCCTGCCCGAGGGTGTCCCCAACCCACACTGAGAGCCGGCACTCCTAGGACCCACCCGTACCTACATATCGGAGATTCCTCGCCAGCACCTCAGCCGGGGATCTGCACTACCCTGGCTGGCTGCCATCAGAGATGGGCGCGGTTTCTCCAGCTTCCTCAGCCCTCCTGGTATCTAGACTCCTGCAGAATTAAGCATAAGTCAGCTTTTCCCAAGCAGTGCGGGCGGCTAGAGTATCCATGCATTGCCAAGGATGGGAGCCCCGCTGAGCGAGTAACCGGACAGACTCGTTTCCCGGGCGGGTACACAGCTGCCGGAGTGAGAGCCGCCAACCTGTCCCACGCAGGGCAGGACACATGCAGACGGACTCTGCGCGTGTGGCCTGGGCAGGGCTGGCACACCCTGGCTCTCAGTATGTCCCTTCATGCTGGCTGTCAGGTTCCTGAGAGGGAAAGTGAAATGGATTGGGGGATCCTGGTTCCCCTGGGGAGGCTGGGAGCCCGGCTGGCTGCACATCCACGTTTCAAATGCGCATGCATGCACGGTGCCGGGGCTTCCACAAACACAGCTGTCCTCCCAAACGAATACAACGCTACACAATTTTCACATAGCATGGCTGTTTTCCTGGCATATAGTTCAGTAATGAACACGTGTTCTTCGAGAGGTGCTGGCCTGCAGCCCCAGCAGGCAGCAGGTACACACGCCAGGACACCAGCAGCTTCCTTCCAGGGAAGAAAGGCCCAGGGGCATCCGGTCCTCTGAGCAGTGATGCCAGAGGGATCAGCTGTGGAGACTACTCCAAAAAGCTTGGGAATCGCTGCTTTAGGGGACAGAAATGCTTTCCTTGGGAGGAAAACAAATAGCCCAAGCACAGTTGTCTTTCTGTCACTACCGATCCTAGTATCGCTCCCACCCCCACTTTAATTTTTATGATTTTAACCAGAATGCCTTCTACTTCACAAAGAGTAGTGAGAACCGTGGATAAATGAGAACAGACTGTCTTACATCTTAGCAGAATATCAAAGCTCATGACCACACACAGCCATCGATAGCCACACAGGTCTCCCCCATCACACCTCTGCAAGGTACGAAAATGAACGGTCTTCAACATGACCCCCAAGGTCCAGCCAAGAGGCAACAGTTTATAAAGTCAAGTTTTTATTAATCAGTGTTTCATCATTGTATAGTATTTAGACAATATCTAAGTATCCAGTGATTATCCATTAATTAACTCAATTGAACTCAGCTCAAAGTTTTGTGTTTTTGTTTTGTTTGGTTTGATACTAGGGATTGAACCCAGGGGCATTCTACCTCTGTGCTACACCCCCAGCCCTTTTTATTTTTATTTTGGAACAAGATCTTACTAAGTTGCTGGGGGTCTCACTAAATTACTGAGGCTGGCCTCAGATCTGCAATCCTCCTGTCTCAGCCTCCCAAGTACTGTGATTACTGGTGTGTGCCACCATGCCCAGCTCAGCCCAAGGTTTTAAGTCACCTAAAATTCTTGGAAATAGCTTCCAGCTACAAAATATAATTACAGTTGTAACAAATATTTTGTTAGCATAATGAGTAAATTTAGTTGGGCACAAATTTTCATATTTAATAATCCTAAATGTTAATATTAAGTAATAGCTTATTTGATAAGTAAGCTTATATAAATTTAGAAAAGACAAACCAAGTAAAGTAAAATGTATGCATGTGTTATACACTGATAAATAAGAAAAGTGACTTGGCTGAGGACTTCAGGATGTGAAGAAAAACACAGAGATGAGTTGTCTGGGTTTTCTTTTTGCCTCATGTATCCCAGACTGGGTGCTGGAAAAGCCAGCAATACAGAATTGCCAACGGTGCAGAAGGAAAAAAAAAGAGCCCCAACAAAAGTCTGTTCTCTGTAGTCAAAGAGTCTAGAGAGAAGCAACATACCAAAACAGAAAATTTTTAGAAAAAACCCACTCAACTGCTACCAAGTACCACAGAACAAAACCCGTGTATCCACCACACCCAATGACAAGCCTGGGCAAATGCCAAATGGAGTTTAGGATCCATCTCACAAGAGCGCCAGGAAGCACCAGCGGGGGAGTGGGGAGGCAGGAAGGTGGTGTGTCAGTCAGCATTCTCACTGCTGTAATCTAAAACAACTGACCACATAATCTAGAGGAAGGAAGATTTATTCGCTCACAGTTTTAGAGATTTCAGAGATTCAGTCCATGTCAGGCCGGGTCTGTGGAGCTCAGCGTGTGGTGGTGAGAAGCAGAGAGAGGGAGAGAGCAAGGCTCTGCTCTCACATCATGGAGGCTAAAAGCAAGAAAGAGAACAAGGGGGAGAAGAAACCATCCATAATCCCCAAGGCCACACCCCCAGGAACCCCCTCCTTGGCAACCAAGCCCCAACTCCAACATGGCTGACTGGTTCCCAAGGGCTAGGGGGACATTCTAAATCCAAACCATTACAGGTGGTATAGAGCAACTAAGCAAGTGGCCCCAAATAGTAGTTGAGTTTAGTAGTGTGTCTGTTGGTTCGACTACTGTTTAAATTTTTTTTAAACTTTGAGATAAGTACAGATTCACAGGAGTTGTAATGATACAAAGCAATTCTCTGTACCCTTTCGCCAGTTTCTCCAAAATTTTAACATTTGAAAAACCATAAGATGCTGGGCATGGTGGCACATGCTTGTAATCCCAATACTTGGGAGGCTAAGACAGGAGGATGTCAGGTTCATGGCCAGCCTCAGCAACTTAGCGAGGCCCTCTGCAAATTAGTGAGGCCCTGTTTCAAATTAAAAAATAAAATAGGGCTGGGGTATAGTTCAGAGGTAGAATGTCCCTGGGTTCAATCCCCACTACCACACACACAAAAAAAAGAAAAACTATAAGACAATATCATAACCAAGATATCAACAATGATACAGTCAGTATACAGAACCTATCCATTACCACAAGGATCCCACATGCTGCCCTTTATATCCACAACCTTCCCCTCCCCACCCCGCTATTTTCCTGACCTCTGGAAACCACTAATCTGTTCTCTATTTCTATAATATTATTGCTTAAAAATATTACAAAGATGAAATTATACAATATCTGATGCTTTGGGGTTGGCATTTTGCACTCAGCGTAACTGTCTAGAGATATACATCCAGGCTGTTGTGAGTATTCATGTGTTCCTTCTGTTGCTAAATAGTATTCCACTGAATGGATGTACCACAGTCTATTTGCCCACTGAAAGATATTTGGGTTGCTTCTGGTTTGGGGCTATTACAAACAGAAACACTATAAAGGTCTGTGTACAGGTTTTTGTGGGGACACGAGTTTTTATTTCTCTGGGGTGAATGGCCAGGACTGCAATGCTGGGGTGCATGGCAGTTACATGCTTGGTTTCTTAAGCAACTGCCCAATTGTATTCCAGAGTGGCTTTACTCTTTTACCTCCTGGCATCAATGTGTGGGTGATCCAATTTCTATGCATCCTCACCAGCACCCGGGGTTGTCGCTACTTTTTATTTTAGTCACCCTAATAACGTGTAATGAGAGCTTGCTGTGGCTTTACTTTGCATTTTTCTTTCTTTTTTTTTTTTTTTTTTTGCGGTACTGGGGATTGAACCCAGGGCATTCTACCTCCAAGCTACACCCCCAGTCCTATTTTTTATTCTTTTATTTTGAAACAGGGTCTCACTAAGTTGCGGAGGGCCTCACTAAGTAGCTGAGGCTGGCCGCAAACCTGCAATTCTCCTGTCTCAGCCTCCCAAGTACTGGGATTACAAGCGTGCGCCACCACGCCTGGCTTACTTTGCATTTTTCTAATAGCTAATGATATTGAACATTCCTCGGTGCTTACTTGCCATCCGCATATCTTCTCTGGTGAAACACCCTTTTGGTCTTTTGCCCTACTTCCTAATTGGGTTGCCTGGGTTTTTGTACCGTTGAGTTTTGTTTTGCTGTTGTTGTTTGGTTGGTTATTTTATTTCATTTTATTTTGTAGTACTGGGGAATGATCCCAAGGTCACTCTATCACTGAGCTACATTTCCAGCCCTTTTTATTTTGAGACAGGGTCTCGCTAAGTTGCTAAGGCTGGCCTTGAACTTGCGATCCTCCTTCCTCAGCCTTCCGAGTGGCTGGAATGAGACATGTGCCACCAGCCCGGCTATACTGTTGAAGTTTTGAGAGTTCTTTATCTACCATGGATATTAATTTTTTTTATCAGGTGTGTGTTTTGCAAATATTTTCTTCCAGTCTATAGCTTATTTTTTCATCTTTTTTAATTTTGATGAAGTCCATGTGGAGTTGGTCTTTAAAGAGCTTGTATTTTTGGCATCAAATCTAAGAATCCTTTGCCTAGCCCTAGTTTCGAAAATGTTGTCCTATTGTTTTTCTAAGTTTTACACTTTAATACTCATGGTCTGAGTTAATTCTTGCGTCAAGTATGAGACTTAGTTCAAGGTGTTTTGTTCTATTGTTTGACCTGTGGATGTCCAGTTGCTCCAGCACCATTTGTTGAACAAGCTATCTTCCCCATATCGAATTATATTTGCACCTTTCTCAAAAATAATTTGGGGGCTGGGGGTATACTTGCCTAGCATATGAGAGGCCCTGGGTTTGATCTCCAGAACTGCAAAAAAAATTTAAAAAAAAAGAATGACTTTTCTACGTGTCTGTCCCTCTGCTAATATTAAATAATGCTGATCACTGCAGCTACAGAGTAAATCTTGAAACCAGATTGACTGATTCCTCCCATTTCCTTCCTCTTTTTCAACAACAACAAAAAAATTCACAACAAAATCCTATTGCCCACTAACCAGAATGGCTCAAATTAAAGACCCCGACAATACTAAATGTTGGCAAGGATGTGGAGCACATAGATTCTGCTTGTGAAGAACTGTTAGGTAGGATATGCTATAGCTGCACTCGGGCTCCTACCCAGTACAGCAGTGACGACAAGCAACTGTGGACCTGCACGCCCACACGACTGGATCTCACAAATAACACATTCAGTGCAAAGAAGCCACATGGCAAAAAAACGAATCTGCGATTTTATTTATATATGATTCCAAAACAATAAAACTTACCCAATAGTGATAGAAGTGTGAATAGTAATTACTTTGGGGGCACAGTTGGCAGCGACAAGGAGGGCCATTAGCTTCCTAGAGATGATGTATTCTGCATCTTGAGCCTAGGTAGTGGCTACCTGGAGGCCTGAATCTGCAGAAATGCATCTGTCTACACATAAGATTTGTAGACCATGTTATGCTCTACTTTAATAAAAACGTGTAAGGATATTGGCATTCTGTAGGGCCACATATGCATTAATCCTTACTGGAGTCAATGAGGACACTGGCACACAGATGTAGGAAGGAAGCAAAATCTTAAATATGTACCCGTCTTTTCAGTAGAAAGGAGAATATAACAAAGCCAGTGTTTAAAACATTCTCTTAGGGATGTGTTAAAAACATTTTTAAATTAGGAAGTGATATGTTTTTAAATTAGGAAGTCTCCCTGGGTTCCTTGATATTTGCTATGAAGAGTGAGAGTGAAATAGAAGCATTTATTAAAATAAGGAAAAATATTAATAGTGCATAGGATTCTTTCCAGGTAACTGTGAATCATCTTTACTGAACCAAAATGTTGAATATGGTTTCCATATGATTATGTGAACTCTCACATGGCCAAAATTCAACGGGGATGGCTTTTGAATGCTTAATAAAACAGAAAGATTCTTAAAAATCACGTTTCTTCCCCTCAGACGCCCATCTGTTTCAAGAGTGAATAAATATGTCCGCGCAGCAGTTCATTTCCAGAAGTTAGTAAACAAGGCAAAATTAGTTGCAAAACATATGGTAGATATTTAGCAAATGTTTGGGCTTTTTCCTCCCAAAATAACAGTATGACTGAACAAGAAAACTAGGAATCTTCAAACTGTTCCAATATAGCCTTCTACCTATTTCATGGTCAGGTGGCGGAGGAGAGGGGGCCGTGGGAATGGCCAGTCCCTATGCATAGTTATGGGTTAGAGGCAGTTTCTCGTTATTATGCTTCATAATTTACATGTCTATCGATTATTTTTCAAATGTGCCCAACTTTTAATTTTTTAATCAGAAAAAATAAGTATGGATACTTTAATTCTAAATTCTCTAAAGTCAGAGCTTTTGGGGGTGGGGAGGAAGCAACCCCGCAGAACACACTCACACTGTCTTTTACAGATGGGACATGGAGAATCAAGATAAGAGGCCTTTGTTAAGATTGCAGTTTGGGGCAAAATGGCAGCCAGAATTCATTTCTTTCCCAGGTATGCAAGTCAAACTTCCTTCTGAAATCGGATTTTCACACTTTCATACCTGTGTGGAAGAGATGTAGGTTTCTAGCCGGCCGGGTAAGTTTGCTCACATGGAGAGATGCAAATGTAATCAAAGAGCGAGCAGACAGATCGGGTCATCTGCATTTGCTGCTGTCTGCTCGTGGGTTCCTTGGGTCGTGACCCGCCAAAGCCCTGACTTAGATGGCTGCAGTGAGACAGAGGCTGTCAGCAGGCTCCGTGGTCCTGATGCTGAGAGATGGCTGAAAACAGGAGCCAGGAGAAGGGACTCCTGGACTTCTGGGTGCGTGCTTCTGAAAGTGAACACAGTGCTTTCTGACTTGGTGAAGAGATGGATGAATCACTCCTCTGCTGTTCTGTTATCCTGATAATACTCAGTTATTTCTTTCACAAATCAAAACTTCACAATGGGAAACTTCAACAGGGCTACTGGGCCTTATTAATGTGGCATAGAACATAGACTACAGAGATCAGTAATTTAAACCACAGTCATAATGAAATAAGGACCCAGAACATGATGGGCCAGTCCTCTCCTAAACCAGCTCCTATCCACTGGAAACACAGATTAAGAAATGTGAGATGCTTATTCCATGTAGATCTTTTCAGAAAAGCATTTGGGAGCTAGGTGTGGTGGTGCACGCCTGTAATCCCAGTACTTGGGAGGCTGAGACCGGAGGATCACAGGTTCAAGGCCAACCTCTGCAATTTAGCCAGACTCTCAGCAACCTAGCAAGACCCTGTTTCAAAGCAAAAAATAAAAAGGGCTGGGAATGAAGCTCTGAGGTAGAATGTCTCTGGGTTCAATCCCCAGCAACACACACACCCCGTTTGGTTAAATATCTTCATGGAAAGTTCTTAATACCATTGTATTGTTTGAGTGGATTCTTTATAGTCATTAGATAAATTCTTATTCTGGTAGGAAAAAGGGGATATTGTTCCCTTAAAAAGTTTATAGTTATTTGGATAAAAATTCTGTCCTTCAAAAGTCCCAGGAAGTGATTTTGGCTCTTACAACCCATAAAAGTTTACCACATTTCTAATGATGTTCCTTACAGCATCATTTGTAACCGTAAAAGAGTAGGAAGAGTCCATTATTGGGGAATCAATTAAATATATTTTTGTACATGCAGCCAATGAAAAGCTATGCAGCTTTAAAAATAAATGAGGTGGATCCAATTGAATCGCCCTAGGTTATTAAGTGAAAAAGACGTGGAACACAACATTTATACTTTAGAAAAATAAGAGATACATACACATCTACCATTGGATATGTGACTAGGCAGAGTTCCTTCTAGAGAGGGCGACCGAGGGACATACTTTTCCACTGTATTTACCCATTCACACTGTTTTATTTTTACCAGGTGCATTCACTTTTTTAGACAAAAACAGAACCTCAGCTTCTCTGGCTGATAGCTAATATTGAAAAAGTAGTATGCAGCTGGGCATGGTGGCACACACTTGTAATCCCAGTACTTGGGAGGCTGAGATCGGAGGATCCGGGTTCACGGCCAGCCTCAGCTACTTAGTGAGGCCCTCTGCAAATTAGAAACCCTGTTTCAAAATAAAGAACAAGTGATGTGAGACTACAATGCACCAATAAAAAACATTAAAAAAAAACAAAATAAAGAACAAAAAATAGGGCTGGGGGTGTAGCCTGGAGGTAGAATGCCCCTGGGTTCAATCCCCAGTACCGCAAAAAAAAAAAAAAAAAAAAAAAAAGAAAAAGTAGTATGCAGTATTGAGCTTTTCTTTTTTGAAGATTCCCTGTTTCATATTGATACATCTCTCCTTCTTCTGGCTCTTCTTCTTAAACTTGGAAGGTGCTGTACCCACAGGGTAGGGAAGCTCCTCCTGGCAGCCCGGCCCCACTGCCCACCCGCAGGCCATGCCCAACCCTGTGGAAGCTTCCACACAGCTGCAAGCTCATGCCTGGGACGCTGAAATTTTCCTGAACTGGTCTGGTGCCCCCATGTCTGTTAGCCCACTCAGCAGTGTTAAAGGCGGGTGTTGGCCCCCCAGCGGCCAATGGGAGCTACCCTCAGACTCCAAGGGTGCAAATGCAACCACACCTCACCTCACCTTAAGACTCAAATTTCTTCTGAATATTAACGTCCCTGAAATCCAGATGTATCTTACAGTCTCTGCCGTCCAGGGGCACTCTCAATAATGTTGGCATTGCCAACCCAGGCCCCATAAATAACACAGCGCCGAGCGAGATGCGGTGGTGCATGCCTGTAATCGCAGTACTTGGGAGGCTGAGACTGAAGGATCGCAGGTTCTAGGTCAGTCTCAGCATCTTAGAAGGAACCTGTTTCAAAAAAAAGGTTAGGTGTGAGGAGGGCTGGGGGTGTTGCTCGGAGGTAGAATGCCCCTGGGTTCCATCCCCAGTACCACAAAACAAAACAAAAACCAGCAGTGAAATCTGCATGAGGGGGCCAGAGACCAGAAGAAATGTCAGCCATCATTTTAACCCCCGGGAACCAGAATCGTGGGTTTCAGGTGCCTTGGATATATTTGTCCACACTGCTGTAGCAGGTGTAAAAAATAAGCTACCTTGGCATAATTATAACGCTGGCTTGCAGGCCCAGTGAGTTTTCATTCTTAGGGATTCTTTCAGAAAATGCTCTATCATCAACACAGAGAATAGTGCTGGGTGAAAAAACAGAGCCTTCAATAACTCAGTCCAAAAGTGATTCAAAAAAGGAATGCCTGGAGTTTGGGGTACTATAACAAACATCTGTTCCACCATATCCCCTTTTACAGATGCACAAGTGACAACAATCTACATCTAATATATTAAAATATAAGTTCGTCCATGACATATAAAATAAGAATTCCTAATGACAAGAAAGTATTATGTCTAAATTGTTTAAATTAACTTTCCTGTCTTAGAACATAGAAAATAATGGTGCACATTACAAATAACAGCATATTTTAAATGATGTATTTTCTGGGTATGTGTATATACAAAAATTGGGAAAGTACATCCTTGGGGTGGGGGAGGGGTACTTATTCTGCTTAATTCTTTCATACCACAACTGGAATTACAAATTACATTTAAACTTCTCAAAATAATCTATATACTTTAGATTCCTGAAGGTACATGAGAAATCCACTTACAATTTATAAAAAGTACAAGGCAAAATAAAAAATTTAATTTAGAATCTTCTAACAAATCAAAAAAGGGGAAAAAACTTTGCTTCTTAAGGACTTTGGACAAATGAATCTACAGAAAATATATCATGTAGCCAGGCATGGTGGCCCATGCTTCAAATACTTGGGAGGCTGAGACAGGAGGATCACAGGTTTGAGGCCAGCCTTAACAACTTAGCAAGGCCTTCAGCAACTTGGCGAGACACTATTTCAAAACAAAAAATTAAAACAAGGACTGGAGGTATAGTTTGGAGGTAGAATGGCCCTGGGTTCAATCCCTAGTTCCACATATATACACAAACACAGAATCACATTGACCCCCACTATAAGGCAACATATTTGAGACATCTCCTATGTAACACATTACAGTCTCTTGTGCTAAAGTCTGTGTGCTTTGGGAACAGATTATTAGCCTGGAACAACCTGAAGCCAGGCTGCTCCTGGTGCTGGTGGAGTATGATGTAAAGGAGGAAGCACGTTACCAGCTACTGATGACTCCAGGCCTGCAAAACGGCCGTGTTGAGCGCTGTGTCCTTGGAAACAAGCCGTTTGGAGATCCCAGCAGAGGCGAGTAACCTTGCAGCCATCAAAGGCTGGGTTCTGAAAATCACTTGCCTAGGTGGCACACACTGTGGTTTGGAATAAAATACCCACCGAGAGCATTGCAGTGGACTCAAATCATGCACTTTGCAAACCTCTTGCCTTAGTGGCATAAGCCGAAGTTTGGGATAAAATACCCATAATAGCGGAGGCAAACCTTGCTGCTTCCCCAACAGCTTAGAGGTGAAGATCTTGCTCTTAACCTGCTAGGTGACTTCAAGCGTGGCTTTCATGTCAAACGTGAATATGAAGTTTGACTAACATTCAGGAAATGTGAACATAGAAAAGGAAAGCTCATATCCTGGCTAAAGATTAATGAATCGGAAGCACCTATAGCTAATAGTCAAGGTCTCTATTTTGCCATCTCATCTACAACCCTCAAAGTTATATATTTAAATTGGATGAAAAAGTTCTTTGGGGCCTTCCCATTGAAGGGTAAAGGAGTCTGTCCCATTCCACCCCCTTATAGCCAGGTACTCATGGGCTCATGGTGTGAACACTAGCAAGATTGACAGGAGACAAGTCCATTTTCAAAAACACAATGAATACATCTTAATAAAATGTGATTAAGAAATAAGATTACAGCCAGGTGTGGTGGCACATGCCTGTAATCCCAGTACTTGGAAGGCTGAGACAGGAGGATCACAGGTTCGAGAACAGTCTCAACAAGTAGTGAGTCTCTCATCAACCTAGCGAGACCCTGTTTCAAAACAAAAACTTAAAAAAAAGTGCTGGGGGTGTAGCTCAGAGGTAGAATGCCCCTGGGTTCAATCCCCAGTACTACACACAAAAAAAAAAAGGAAGGAAGGAAAGAAGGAAGGAAGGAAGGAAGGAAGGAAGGAAGAGAATTATAGTTAGGTGTGGTGGTACACTCCTGTAATCCAGTACTTGGGAGGCTGAGACAGGAGGCTGATAGGTTCAAGGCCAGCCTCAGCAATTTAGTGAGGCCCTCAGCAATGTAGCGAGACCCCGTTTCAAAATAAAATAGGGCCGGAGAATATAGTTCAGAGGTAGAATGCCCCGGGGTTTAATCCCCAGGATAGGAAGGGAGGGAGGGAAGAAGGAAAAATAGGATTACTAGCCAGGCAGAGTGGTACCTGCCTATAATCCCAGTACTTGGGAGGCTGAGACAGAAGGATAGCAGGTTCAAGGCCAGACTCAGCAACTCAGCAAGACCCTGTTTATAAACAACAAATAAAGTAGGGCTGGGGGAATAGCCCGTAGGTTCAATCCCCAGTGCCACCAAAAAAATGAAAGAAAATAAAACAGGAGTACTGTCTCATGAATGAAGTTTATATTTCTACAAATTTTTTTTGTGTGTGTTTGTGTATGTGGCACTGGGGATTGAGCCCAAGGGCATTCTACCTCTGAGCTATGCCCCCAGCCCTATTTTATATTTTATTTTGAAACAGGGTCTCACTAGGTTACTGAGGCTGTCCTTTAACCTATGATCCTCCAGTCTCAGCCTCCCAAGTACTGGGATTGCAGGCATGTGCCACCATGCCTGGCTCAAACTTTAAAAAAAGCAAAAAAAAATTTTTTTTTTTTTTTTTTTTTTGCTGTACTGGGGATTGAACCGAGGAGCATTCTACCTCCGAGCTTTACCCTGGCCCAATTTTATTCTTTATTTTGTAACAGGGTCTCGCTAAGTTGCGGAGGGCCTCACTAAGTAGCTGAGGCTGGCCGTGAACCCGGATCCTCTGGTCTCAACTTCCCAAATACTGGGAATACAAGCATGCGCCACCACGCCCAGCTTAAAGCAAAAATTTTAAATAAATGTAAACCATATTGTGGTAAACAAATAGGTATCAAGAGAAGAGTTGGCAGTAGAGTAGAATTTCATCATAAATTAATTCATCTCTTTCTGAATAGGAATTTGGATGCATAAAATGAAGAGGCAAGTGTTTATGCTCAATGATGCAGTAATCGTACTTGTACATTTCTAAGTACAGCAATTAGTGGAATGACTGCTCATTATGATATTACATTCAATGGATATGCAGCTTTTGTGTGTAAGTGTATATGGTATTGGGGATTGAACCCCGGGCATTCTACCTCTGAGCTACATCCCCAGCTCTATTTTTTATTCTTTATTTTGAAACGGGGTCTCAATAAGTTGTGGAGGACCTCACTAAGTAGCTGAGGCTGGCCACGAACCTGCGATCCTTCTGTCTCAGCCTCCCAAATACTGGGATTACAAGTGTGTGCCACCATGCCTGGCTTTCAGTGAAAAGTTTTTAAGTGTCTTTTATAAAACACTCAGGCCCTCAGCATAAAACACAGTAACTAATTGGCGATCTGGCCTATTCCAGGTAAAAAATACTATCAGCA
The DNA here is from genome assembly GCA_004027185.1 of Glis glis. Taxonomy (NCBI): domain Eukaryota; kingdom Metazoa; phylum Chordata; class Mammalia; order Rodentia; family Gliridae; genus Glis; species Glis glis. The sequence goes on from PVJS01002218.1 coordinate 71,717, forward strand.
CCTGGGTGTGGTGGTGCCACCAGTAGTCCCAGCTACTCTGGAGGCTGAGGCAGGAGGACCACTGAGCCCAGGAGTTTGAGGCCAGCCTGGGCAGCGTAGTGAAACCCCATCTTAAGAAAAAAAAATTGTTAGATTAGCACTGGCCACCTTCCATGGCAGTGCCTGGGGCAAGGCAGTAACATCCCGCCCTGTCTGATTCACAATTCTAGACAGCACATCTTGCCGTAGACATCAGGCAGGCTGTTTGCTGAGCCACACAAGGGCACAGGACACAGCGCCACACAGAAACACCCCAGAACTAATAACCACACCGCTAACGGTGTGAACGCTCACGATGAAAACCAGCGGAACCAGCCAGGCTTTGTGTTCTTCCTTTTTTTGTTCAAAAGTCCCAAACACTTCAACCCACTGTTTTTCCTTCTAAGTAGGTCCTCAAGACCACATCCTCCCAGCAGAAGGGCAGGCCTGTGTAGTCAAATGCCGAGTCATCCCGGGACGCCAAGGCGGTACCGAGACCGTGAGGACCTCTAGTCCTAGGCCTGGAGGGCGAAGGGACGGGGAGGACTGTCCACGGAAGCGACGCGCACAGTGCGCTCTCTCTTCTCTGAGGTTCTCCTGGAAGCGCATTTATAGATTTGGAGAGACTGAAGGAAGCCAATTAGAACAAATCCCTCAGAAGGGCCTCACTGCAAGTTGTCCAGGGACACACCAAAGACCAGGGTCTCAGAGGTCAAGGGTCACTCAGACTAGGATCTCAGAGGTCAAGGGTCACTCAGTCAGCCGCTTCCTCCCTTCTCAGAGAAGGAATTTTTTGTTCCTTTGAGAAGACTGAGAGTCAATTAAGCGAATGTAAGAACTGCTTCCCACCAGGTATGTTGGCGCATGCTTGTAATCCCAGTACTTGGGAGGCTGAGACAAGAGGATGGCAGGTTTACAACCAGCCTCAGCTACTTAGTGAGGCCCTCCACGACTTAGTGAGACCCTGTTTCAAAAACAAAAAAAAATACAAAGGGCTGGGGGTGTAGCTCAGTGGTAGAATGCCCCTAGGTTCAATCAATTCCCAGTATCACAAAGAAAAAAAAAAGAAAAGAAAAAGAAAAAAAATGCTTCTCAAATTATAAGCAATATGAAATAAAGTCACTTCAAAATCCAATTATGTACACAAATGTTCATAGCAGCATTATCCATAATAGCTAAAAAGTGAAAACGGCCTAAATGTCCCTCAGGGAAATGATGGAGAGACAAGAGATGGGCCATCCATGCCACTATACAGTGGAAGAGAATTTAGCAATAAAAATCTAATTACTAGGCCGGGCGTGGTGGCGCATGCTTGTAATCCCAGTACTTTGGGAGGCGGAGACTGGAGGATCCGGGTTCGAGGCCAGCCTCAGCTCTCTTGCTCTCTCTCTCCCTGTCTCTCTCTCTCTCTCTCTCTCCTTAGTGAGGCCCTCCGCAACTTCGTGAGACCCGGTTTCAAATTAAAGTATAAAAAATAGGGCCGGGGGCATAGCGCGGAGGTAGAATGCCCCTGCGTTCAATCCCCGGTACCGCAAAAAAAATAAATAAAAAAAATCTAATTACTGATACATGCTACATGGACAGACCTCAAAAACAGGATGGTTAATTAAAGAGCCACTCACAAAAGACCACACTCCACTTACACGAGAGGTCTGGCGCTGGCCTCAGGTAAGAGGGCTGACATGTGGCTTCTTTGTGGCATGTTAAGATGACCTAAAATTAGAATGTTGTGATGGCTGCACAACTCTGTAACATACTGAAAAGCACTGAACTATAAATTTCAAATGGATGAATTTTATAGAAGGTAAGCTATATCTCAATAAAGCTATATAAAGGAATTCAGAAAATAAAGTCTTATCAATGTATCTCAGTAGAGAAAACACTATATTCATGTAACTATGAAAATAATTCAATTCTCTAAAAGTTCTCCACTTAAAAGTCAAATAGATTTGAAACCCAGTTATGCCTCCCAAAAACTCACATTGCAATCCGAGAGTTCCAAATTTCAAATGCATAACAAATTTATTGCTGTTAACACATAACATAAACACCTTTTAATCCTCAACAGCTGTTATTAAATATATCCACAATTGCTGTGTGTGGAATGGGGAGTTCTGCTTCCTGAGGTAGCTGGAAGAGTTGTGTCTACACTAAGTGTGTCTACACTGCAGTTGCCTCAGAGGATTAAGAGCAGCACCTCTGTGGGCTCGGTTGGTTCCCACAGGTGAGAAAAGCAGCAACAAGAAAGGGCTCTTTAGAAAACAGTATCTGGAGCCGGGCATAGTGGCGCACGCCTGTAATCCCAGTCCTTGGGAAGCTGAGACAGGAGGATCACAGGTTCGAGGACACCCTCAGCAAGTAGGGAGACTCTCATCAACCTAGTGAGACCCTGTTTCAAAATAAAAATAAAATTGGACTAAGGGTGGTAGCTTGGAGGTAGAATGCCTCTGAGGTCAATCCCCAGTACCAAAAAAAAAAAAAAAGAAAAGAAAAAAGAAAAAGAAAACAGCATTTGGAATTGATCTAAACAGGAGGGAAATCATCTTGGATACTATTTCCTACAGATATGTCTTCTTACAGAAAGATAAAGTAGAAGTGGCAATTTTTGAAGATGTGTTAAAACCTCTTGAACATGACGAACACAGGATTAGTACATCGGACATGTTTCATGTTCTGAAGGGATCGTAGAGAATACTGAGGACATCTGTGAAAGTCTTTAAAATGTAATCCTGTTCTCTGGTCAAGAGAATAATGGCGTCTAAGGGGTGATACTTAAGTTGGATTCAATTCAATACAAATGTTGTCTATTCCCACGATCACAGAAATGGTCACTCATCACTATTATGACTTAGGTCTTAATTCTGTGATGTGTGTTTGGACCAGTTTGGGGGTCACAGCAAAGACTGAGAAGTCCTCCCTCCACACCTACAACATTTTCAAAATGCTGAAACAAATCCCATTCATCTACCTATTGAGGAACAGCAAAAATTTAGTACAAATTGGTCCTTCAACTCCAAAGAATGTGGGATCCCTGGGGTCCTGACAGTTGTCCCCAGGGCTGTCCAGGACCCAGGAACTCCTCCGTGACCCTTCAGCTGGCCTGTGCGACTCTGGTGTCACACCCATGGAAGTTCAGCATCGTGGTCACCAGCTCCGGAAGATCGAATTCATGTTTCCACTCCCAGTCCTTCCGCGCGCTGCTGTCATCCAAGGTCATGGGCCAGCTATCCGCTAGGGACAGACACAGGAGAGCAGCTCGAGTTATTCAGGCTCTGGATTTACAAAAGGTCTCGAGCATTTTATAGGAAGGTGGACCGTACAAGTTACAAAAAAGGAAATTACCCCGTAGAGGGGATCAGAATGACTGTCATACACACGCACAGAGACCTCAGAAGACCAGATTAGAATACACCACTACTGTCTGGCACTGTGAACTTCACAGTATTCAAACCTCCCACAAGCTGCCCAGGGTGGAGCACACCTGTAATCCTAGTAATTGGGAGGCTGAGAAAGGAGGACTACAGGCTCAAGACTAGCCTCAGCAACTTAGCGAGACTCTCAACAACCTAGCAAGACTCTTTTTCAAAACAAAAAATAAGCCAAGTGTGGTGGTGCACGCTTGTAATCCCAGTACTTGGGAGGCTGAGACAGGAGAATTGCAGGTTCAAAGCCAGCCTCAGCAAATAATGAGACTTTCATCAACCTAGGGAGACCCTGTTTCAAAATAAAAATAAAATAGAGCTAGAGTTGTAGCTCAGAGGTAGAATGCCCCTGGGTTCAATCCCCAGTGCCACAAAAATTAATTAATTAAAATAATTAAAAAAGGGATGGGAGAGCCAGGCGTGGTGGCGCATGCTTGTAATCCCAGTACTTGGGAGGCTGAGACAGGAGGATCACAGGCTTGCAGCCAGCCTCGGCAACTTAGTGAGGCCCTCAGCAATTTAGTGAGATCTTATTTCCAAATAAAATAAAATAGGGCTGGGGGTGTAGCTCAGAGGTAGAATGCCCCTGGGTTCAATTCCCAGTACCAAACGAACTAACTAACTAAATAAATAAATAGGGGTTGGGGGTGTAGCTTGGAGGTAGAATGCCTCTGGATTCAATCACCAGTACAAAAAAAAAAGCCTCCCCCAGAGGCCACTACCCTGAGCTACAAATGGCAGACAGTATGCGGGAACCCAGGGCTGCTCCCATACCACCTCGATTGTTTCATTTCTTTCCCTTGCTTTACACTTAAACTGTAAAACGGTGAGATGCAATGGGGCGGTCCTTTTGGAATGGAACCATTCCACCCACTTGGATATCATCCCCCACATCAAAGCGTCTGCTGACCGGTTCAGTGACAGCGAATTCTGCAGCAGGTGCCCGGGCTGGGAACAGCTGTGTGCTGCTCCACCTTGCTAGGCTATGTCCTCAGGGGATTCACAGTGAAGGCCGAGGCTCGATTTTGGCTTCGCAGACCACAGAGGACCCACCTATGGCTTGTCGGATGGGATCCACGTTGTACGTGACCTGGAACTCGGGCACGTGCTTGAGGACCTCCTGGGCCAGCTCCTCGGGGGTGAAGCTCATGGCGTTGATGTTGTAGGTTCTCATGGAGAGCGCCTCCGCCGGGGCGTCCATGACCTCCAGAGTCGCCCGGAGGCAGTCGTCGATGTACATCATCGGGAGCCGGGCGCTGGCCTTCAGGTAGCACTCAAACCTGCCGCTCCTGGCAGCATCGTGGAAGATCTGGACCGCGTAGTCTGAAAGAGAAGCCGTCTGTGGGGTTCCTTACATCAGGACGACACAGGGGCCTCTTGGACCAAGGCAGTGGTTCTCCAGTGTTCTCATCTCAGAACCTCTCCAGGTTCTTAAAAATGCTCTTAAAGGGCTCCCTAAGAGATTTGATTAATGTAGGTTATAGTAACATTACCCATCTTAACATAGATAACCGAGAATTTTTAAAAAATGACTGCATTCTAAAATGATAAGAAAAAAACCTATTACAGCCAGGTATGATGGCCCACACCTGTAATCTCAGTACTTAGGAGGCTGAGGCAGGAGGATCGCAGGTTCGCAGCCAGGCGCAGCTACTTAGTTAGGCCCTCTGCAACTTAGTGAGACCGTTTCAAGAACAAAGAATAAAAAATAGGGCTGGGGGTATATCTCAAAGGTAGAATGCACCTGGATTCAATCCCCAGTACCACAAAAATAATAAAATAAAATAAAATTGGGCTGGGGGTATAGCTCAGAGGTAGAATGATTCTGGGTTTGATCCCCAGTACCCCCCTCACACACACACACAAAAAACAACACCCATTAATATTAACATGCATGATATTTTATGGGAAAAGTAGTTTCCAAACAAAGAAAATTTACTGAGAACAGCTTGTTTTACGGTTTGAGAAACTCTCTTGTGTTGGGCTTCAGGAGACCACTGGAGCCTCCCTCCGCCGCTGTGTTCAGCTCCTCTGCGGCCACACGCAGTCTCCGAACCCCACAAGACCCCCGAGAGAAGGAAATGGCCACCGACATTCCCATTCAGATGTGACAGCAGTTTTGACCTCCTAGGGACCACACATGGAGAAGTTCTCTAAGAAGGCAGAAGCTCTTTAACTAAGACGGAAACCTCCTTTAAAACCCCTCACATTTTCTCAGGTATCTTTGATACTGTACCTCGGGACCACTGGCGGGGGAGGATCCGGATGCGAGGGTTCCTGGGTGCAATGCACAATTGAGTCAAAAATACTACTACTAATATTCCTTTCAAATATGCAACACACAGAGTCCATTTTAATAGAGCTTTCTCTCTGTACTACGAAACAAAGGTTGTACTCAAAGATGCTGTGTTGATTGGGGTCTTGTCTACATTGTGGGTAATAAGTTTGCTTTCGAGTACTATCTGTTTTTCCACAGCACTGTGGTTGTCAGTTCCAAGCTGGATTTACAGCACCAGCATGCGCTGCCCTGAACGAGGTCAGGTTGACGGGGTTCAACGTGCATCTAGGAAACACGTCCAGGAGAAGGCACAGAAAGTTCTGGTATCGCACGCTAAAGAGACGGTAGATTCACTTACCACAAAGAAAGACTCTTCCCGAAAAGAGAGTCTATCTTGAATACAAAAGAAATTGGAAACAATGCTTACCAGTTGTTCCTCCTCCAGGCTGGGAATCAGCCGAAATGATTCCAGGATATCTCAGGCATCGGAAATCTAACCCATACCGGTAATAATAATACTAAGAAAAAGAGAAAACTTACTCAAAAAAAGAATCTTTTTTTTTTTTTTTTTTTTGCGGTACCAGGGATTGAACCCAGGGGCATTCTACCTCTGAGCTACACCCCCAGTCCTATATTTTTTTATTCTTTTATTCTTTTTTTTTTTGCGGTACCGGGGATTGAACCCAGGGGCGTTCTACCTCCGCACTACACCCCCGGCCCTATTTTTTATACTTTATTTTGAAACCAGGTCTCATGAAGTTGCGGAGGGGGGCCTCACCAACCAGCTGAGGCTGGCCCTAAACCCAGATCCTCCGGTCTCTGCCTCCCAAGTACTAGGATTACAAGCGTGCGCCACCACGCCCGGCCAGAATCTTTTAAATTAAAAAAATCCTTTTTTTCCCTGAGATATCATTCCATGCAGTTACATTAAAAATACTCTGAAAGAAAATGAAGATTTTAGAATTTCCAGTAGTTCACTTGTCTTTTTTGCCGTTTTATTAACTTATTATACTTTTATTGGTGCATTGTAATTATACTTCATAATCAGATTCAAAGTGAAGCATAAATACATGCACACAGCACTTGATGTGTCTCCCTCTGCACCCCAGCCCGCCCCCCTTCCTCCACACGCTAGTGAGATTGGTGGGATTTCATGAATGAACATAACCTTGTTTGAACTGTTCCCTCTCTCAAGCCTTGTCTTCCCCTCCCCACCTCCCTTCCCCAAACCCCTTCCACTCTTCTATTGGTTTCTCTCCTCATTTGATTGAAGTTCTTTTGTTTCCCATTTTTGTTCTAGCTTCTACATAGGAGAGAAAACATACGACCCTTGACTTTCTGAGGCGGACTGATCTCAGGATAATGTCCTCTAGTCCCATCCACTTTCCTTCAAATGACATAACTCTGTTCTTTATGGCTGAGTAAAATTCCACTGTGTGCATTTATCACGTTTTCTTTATCAATTCATCTATCGATAGACACCTAGATTGGTTCCATAATTTAGCTATTGTGAATTGTGCTGCTATAAACATGAGTACGTATGTATCACTATAGTATTCTAACTTTCTTTTGGGAAGATACTGAGGAGTGGTACGGCTGGGTCATATGGTGGTTACATTCCTAGTCTTTTGAGGAACCTCCATACTGATTTTCATAGTGGTTGTACTAATTTACAATCCCACCAACAGTATAAGAGTTTCTATTTCCACTTGTCTTTAATAAACACTCTCAAGCTGGGCAAGGTGGCTCACACCTGTAATCCTAGTACTTGGGAGGCTGAGACAGGAGGATCACAGGTTTAAGGCCAGCCTCAGCAACTTAGGGAGATTCTCGGCAACCTAGCAAGATTCTGGGCAACCTAACAAGACCCTCTTTCAAAAAAAAAAAAATAAATAAAAAAGGGCTGGGGGTATAGCTCGGAGGTAGAATGTCCCTGGGTTCAATCCCCAGTACCACATAAAAAAACAGACAACAACAACAACAAAAAAACACCCTTGAGTCTTTATCTTCCAAGAATCATCATCTTGGTGATACATCAACACTGTAAACAATAAATTAACCTCCAGCCGAGATTTGCAACCTTTCTCAGGAAGGGAGCTACTGCTCCTTGTCCTGAACAATTCTATATACTCACTGCAAAGAGTGGAGGGGAGGTGGAGAGGAGACAGCCAAGACCACAAGGTATAAGCTGAAGGATTAGATACTGACTAAAATCTACTCTAGAGTTATAAAGAGTATTTGTGTGTGTGTGTGTGTGGTACTGGGGATTGAATCCAGGGGCATTCTACCTCTGAGCTATACCCCCAGCCCTATTTTTTATTCTTTATTTTGAAAAAGGGTCTCACTAAGTTGCGGAGGGCCTCACTAAGTAGCTGAGGCTGGCCACAAACCTGGATCCTCCGGTCTCAGTCTCCCAAGTACTGGGATTATAAGCGTGCACCACCATGCCCAGCTAAGAGTATTTTTTTTAAAAAGATGCTTACATTTTTCCATAACCAAAAGTTTTGTTGTTGTTGTTTTTTGTTTTTTGTTTTTTGCAGTACTGGGGATTGAGCCCAGGGGCATTTACCTCTGAGCTACACCCCCAGCCCTATTTTTTATTCCTTATTTTGAAACAGGGCCTCACTAAGTAGCTGAGGCTGGCCGCGGACCTGCAATCCTCCTGTCCCAGCCTCCCAAGTACTGGGATTATAGGCGTGTACCATCATGCCCAGCCCATAACCAAAAGTTTTAGAATTATCACCAATAACCACCAACCCTGAGAGCCTGAAGGAATTGTGCCTCTAAACAGGATGGAGAGCAAGTGAGGCCGGGAGCCGTTTACAGGTTGTAGGAAGTGTCAAGTGCTCCCCCACGCCACATCTGAGGGGTTCTTTAGGAACCACAGGCGTCTGCCACTTGGCAAACACAGCCAGGCAAGTTAGCATCCCTGGGGGTGGGCGGGGGAGGGGTCAGTCTCTCCAAAAATGAACCCGCAGGTGCTTGAGGCAAAAGAATGGGGCCGGAAACAGGAACTCCCCCGCCCCTGCACTGGGCCATCTTGCCAAGCCATGCTTACCTCTCCCATGAGCTCCGTGTGGACCTTGGACACCCCGTAGATGGTCCTGGGTCTCTGAACACAGAGGTCGGGTGTTGGGTTCCGGGGAGAGGTCGGTCCAAAAGCCCCGATGGTGCTGGGCACAAACAGCCGCAGGTTGTGTTCCGCGGCGACATCCAGAACGTTGTGCAATCCTGCAAGAAGTGAACATCATCGTCACCTGAAGATCCCTCCCGACCACAGAGCTGGCAAAACCCGGCCCGCGAGGCCAGAGCCAGACACTCACCGGTGATGTTCACGGCTCTCGCCAGGGACACGTTGGCTTCTCCCACCACGCTGAGCAGAGCGCCGTAGTGGAAGAGCCAGGTGACGCGGTTGTTCACCACGATCTCGCGAAGGCTCTTGTAGTCCAAGACGTCGGCGTAAATGAATGGGCCTGCAAGGAGCACAAAGGCTGGGATGTGGAGAGCTGAGGGGACCCCGCCCCGACTTGTGAGGCTCACTGGTATCCCTCTGGCACTGAGACCAGCTGCGCACAGACAGCATTTTTCTTCTGGAGCCACAGGCCACAGCTGCCCACGGGTAACCACAGCTGATGCTTCTGCAGGACTTGTCTGTGCCAGGAATTGGGCCCAGGCTTTAGATGTAGATCACTCTTTCCTAGCCTTAGAGGTAGGTACGTTTCACTGACGAGGAAACTGAGGCACAGAGAGGTTAAGCAGCTGGCCAGGATCGAACAGAGAGTAAGCGGAAGAAATGGGGTGACAATGGGGTATCGGGCTCCCAGTCGGTGCTGCTGCTGGGCCATCTCGCTCTGTTCAAAAGTTGCACATTTTAAAAGGAATAGAGAAGCCAGGTGCAGTGGCACATACCTGTAATCCAGTACATGGGAGGCTGAGAGAGCAGGATAGCAGGTTCGAGGCCAGCCTCAGCTACTTAGCAAGACCCTCAGCAACTTAATGAGACCTCATCTCAAAATAAAAAATAAAAAGGGCTGGGGGTGTTGCTCAGAGGCAGAATGTCCCTGGGTTCAATCCCTAGTACCAAAAAAAAAAAGGAATCAAGAAATGAAATTTTTAAAATCTACCTTGTGGTGGTACATGCCTGTAATCCCAGTACTTGGGAGGCTAAGACAGGAGGATTGCAGGTTCTAGGACAGCCTCAGCAACTTAGCAAGACCTTCAGCAACTTAGCGAGACCCTGTCGCAAAATAAAAAATATAAAGAGTTGGGAGGTAGGTAAGAGACAGAATGCCCCTGGGTTCAATCCTCAGTACTAAAAAAAAAAAAAAAAAAAGGAATAGCAAAATGGAATTTTAAAAATCCACCTTGGGCTGGGCATGATTCATGGCACATGCTTATAATCCCAGTACTTGGGAGGCCGAGACAGGAGGATCGCAGGTTCGAGACCAGCCTCAACAACTTAGTGAGGTTCTCAACAACCTAGCAAGACCCTGTTTCCAAAACAAAAACTGAAAAGGACTGGGTGTGTAGTTCAGAGGTAGAATGCCCCTGGGTTCAGTCTCCAGAACCACAAAGGAAAAAAAAATTCACCCTGGTACAGAAGACCCACGGATCACGAGTTCTTCATATTTAAGTACACTAGAGGTAGAGATGGTTTTGTTCAATGCCAATTTCCCCATGATAAGCTGCAAGAGGCTGACAGTGAGCCAGGAAGGACTGACGGACATCAAAAGATGTTTTTGAGGAAGTAGAAAACTTCAATAGAGGAGTCTGAGATTTTTTCCTTTTTTTTTTTTTTGTGGTACTGGGGATTGAACCTAGGGGCATTCTACCTCCAAGTCAAACCCCCAGCCCTATTTTTAATTCTTTATTTTAAAACGGGGTCTCACTAAGTTGCAGAGGCTGAGGCTGGCTGTGAACCTACGATCCTCCTGTCTCAGCCTCCCAAGTACTGGGATTACAAGCGGGCGCCACCACGCCTGGCTAGAGTCTGAGAGTTTTGTGTGTGTATGCAGTGACTTAACAGCAGTTCTGTGCTGTAACATCCCGATTCATTCCTTTACATTTTCAAGGTTCCTCTTCCTCATCACAGAACTTGACTTTTGTCTGTGTGTTCTGAGCCAAGAAGTTAACCAATCACTCAAAAGACATGAATCAAATTTTTATTCCAAAGATATTATTCTGAATAATATTAAAAGTTATTATTCTAAAACTTAACTGCCAGTTCCAAAGAACTCTCCTGTTCTTGTATCACTTGAACAGCAGCAGCATTGAAAATATAAAGTACTTTTTTTTGGTACTGGGGATTGAACCCAGGGGCATTCTACCTCTAAGCTACACCCCCAGTCCTTTTTATTTTTTGTTTAGAAACAGGATCTCGCTAGGTTACTGGGAATCTCACTACATTGCTGAGGCTGTCCTTGAACCTGCGATCTTCCTGTCTCAGCCTCACAAGCACTGGAATTACAGGCATGCACCATTACACCTGGCCTAAAGTACTTGTAAGTGGTATGATGTGCCTCCATAACTTCTTTTTCTTCGATACACAAACCTGGTTGGGAGCTGTGTTGCACACAGTGATTCCATGAGCTGCCTCTTTAACAGCACTTTGAAAATTAAAGGTAAGAAAAATGGCGGGGCCTATGACTCTCTTACCACTGCGGAAGACATGATCAGGGGGCTTCCTTATGTCTGACAAAATCACATTGTCCTTCCCAAATCGTTTCCTAAAGGGAAAAACCGAAACACAAGTTGGCAACGTCGAAAACATAACAGATACTAGGAAAACGATCTTGTCACATAGGAAGGGCAGCTTGCGGTCAGCCTCCTTCCTCGTCACCCTGGAGGCTCGCCCCTTCGGCTCTTGCCTCTCTCGTGCTCAGGCCTCCTTCCCTACCCACAGCCCCGTCTTCTATTTCTACTCTCTCCCCATTGTCAACTCTATGTCTGTCACCAATTTCTTCCCTGTACCCATTGTCAGAGTCCTAGGCCAGAGGCCTGACTCTGGGGGTCCCAACAAATCAGGTCTGGCCACTCGTCCCCCAAAACCAAACAGAACAGTAATGGTGAAAAGTAGGAAAGGAACCTGAATCAGTATAACTACACCAGGAAGACAAGGAGACCAGTGTTTCCAGCCCTGTCTTTGGGGGTACTGACATGAGCTCCCAGATTTAACAGGCAAGGGACCAAAGTATGCACAGTCTTGGTCAAATGCTGGTCTGAGTGGCACATGCCTGTAATCCTAGTACTTGGGAGGCTTAGACAGGAGGATCACAGGTTCAAGGCCAGCCTCAGCAGTTTAGCGAGACCCTGTTTCAAAATAAAAACTAAAATAGGACTGGGGGTATAGTTTAGAGATAGAATGCCTCTGGGTTCAACCTCCAATACTGAAAAAAAGAAATGGTGGTCTGGTTGGTCATTGTGTCAGGATTGGTCAAAGTGGGGCCTTGTTGGTGGGTGGCAATAAGAAAGTTGTTGCCTGAGGCACAGTTTTTACTCCTGACAAGATGTTCATAGTCAGGCCTGTTGACCCTGGAATCCAAGGTGATTGACTCAGAGCAAAGGAGCCAGGTGCAAAATGGAGGGAGAGAGCCGGGCGTGGTGGCGCACGCTTATAATCCCAGTACTTGGGAGGCTGAGACTGGAGGATCCAGGTTCACGGCCAGCCTCAGCTACTTAGTGAGGCCCTCCACAACTTAGTGAGACCCTGTTTCAAAATAAAGAATAAAAAATAGGGCTGGGGGTGTAGCTCAGAGGTAGAATGCCCCTGAGTTCAATCCCCAGTACCACAAAAAAAAAAAAAAATGGAGGGAGAGATGCCAAGTTTTTACATCTGCAGACCCAAGTGAAGAGTCTTGTTCCACCCCTAGAGTTTGCCCTCTCCCTCCTCATTCTTTTACCCCACTCTCCCCAAATCCCACACTCTTCCCTTCCAGTTTCCACAAACACTTCCCTCTGCCCCCCAAACAACTAAAAGCCAAGTGATTCACCCGGAGTCATGAGTCTCACTTTGTGTAAGTTAGAAAAAGAGAGAGAGAGCAAAGAGCCAATGCGGAGGCAGGAGTCTAGGAGCTGAGGCAGGTCTGTGAGGTCAGGAGGCAAAACAAGATGTGTCTGAAGTGGCTGTTTAAATGTGGCATCTTAAAAGTGGAAAGGAAGCAGGGCATGGTGGCGCACAGCTATAATCGCAGTACTTGGGAGGCTGAGACAGGAGGGTCACAGGTTCGCAGCCAGCCTCAGCAACTTAGTGAGACCCTGTTTCAAAATAAAAAATAAAATGAGGCTGGGGGTGGAGCTCAGAGGTAGAATGCCCCTGGGTTCAATCCCCAGCACCACCAAAAGAAAAAAAAAAAAAACAACTGTGGCAAGGGACCAAGAGAACAGAGACAAGCTGCTTAAATGGTACCAAAGACAAGCTGCACATACTTAGGACAGATTTAAGCTTCAAGTTTTTAAGGCTCTTACCTCAAAAGGTTAGCAAGCCCCACTCCCAGCTGGCCAAGACCCCCTAGAAAGAAGAAAAAAAAAGATGAAAGTTTAATCCAAATCTAAGCAGTTCAGCGAATCCCAATCCTGGCGGATCCGATCAAGTCCTGGGTTGAACGGCGGTGACTGCTGCTGACGACGGCTCCTCTCAGCAGCACAGCGAGCACGGAATGACCCTCCCCTCCCAGGACAGAGATCAACATAGGGGACGGTTTCAGAGACAGATGGAAAAGGGGCAGGAAGGGCAGGAGAGAAAAACCCCTGAGCGCCAGGCCCAGGCCCAGAATTCAACCCAGCATTTGTTCTGATGAGCTCTGAAGCTCCTTCTACATTCAGCCTCTGTGGTGGGACACCCCAGAACCCCACCTCCATGAGGGCTGGGCTGGGGTAAGAAGGGCAAAGAGGGGGAGACAGAGCAAGAATTCATTTGAAAGACGAACAGATAAGACCAGTGAGGAGCCACTAAGAAAGTTAAAAACAAGCCGGGCGTGGTGGCACACTCTTGTAATCCCAGTACTTGGGAAGCTAAGACCGGAGGATCCAGGTTCGCGGCCAGCCTCAGCTACTTAGTGAGGCCCTCCTCAACTTAGTGAGACCGGTTTCAAAAATAAAGTATAAAAAATAGTGACAGCCCGGGCGTGGTGGCGCACACTTGTAATCCCAGTACTTTGGGAGGCGGAGACCGGAGGATCCGGGTTCGCAGCCAGCCTCAGCTCTCGCTCTCTCTCTCTCTCTCTCTCTCTGTCTCTCTCTCTCTACCTAGTGAGGCCCTCCGCAACTTCGTGAGACCTGGTTTCAAAATAAAGCATAAAAAATAGGGCCGGGGGCGTAGCACGGAGGTAGAACGCCCCTGCATTCAACCCCCGGTACCACAAAAAAAAAAAAAAATAGTGACAGTTTGGGACCAATGACTCTGGGCTCAGGTTGAGGGATCTGGCCAAGGAAAGCTGTGTGTGGATCTAGAACCAATGATCTCACCCCTGCACCCTCCTGAGCCTCTGCTCCCTGGCCTGTCCTACCTCTCATGGCCCCCGGCTTCCTAGGTCCCTTCAGACACCAACAAAAAATTACGTCAGGGAAACCACGCACATGGTAACAGTGGCAAATAAGAATTTGGGATTTGCAATACTCTACAGAAAGCCAATGGTGGAAAAGGCACTGTCTAATTAATAAAGGTCAGTTCTTCTAATTAAAAATGATATGATCCAGTCAGGTGTGGTGTTGCGGTCCTATAATCCCAGGACTTAAGAGGCTGAGACAGGAGGATTGCAGGCTTGAGGACAGCTTCAGCAACTTAGTGAGACCCTCTGCAACTTAGCAAGGCCCTGTTTCAAAACAAAAAGGGTAGGTGTGTAGCTCAGAGGTAGAGCACCCCTGGGTTCAATTCCCAGTACTACACACACACACACACACACACACTTTCCGAATGCCTCATTCTGAGATCCTTTCCGTGTTGCAGTAATTAAATCCAGGCTCCAAGCTGGGTGTGGTGGCGCATGCTTGTAATCCCAGTACTTGGGAGGCGGAGACCGGAGGATCCAGGTTCGCAGCCAGCCTCAGCTACTTAGTGAGGCCTTCCGCAAGTTAGTGAGACCAGTTTCAAAAATAAAGTATAAAAAATAGGGCCGGGGGTGTAGCTCGGAGGTAAAGCACCCCTGGGTTCAATCCCTGGTACCGCAAAAATAAATAAATAAATAAATAAATAAATAAATCCAGTGTATTGGACAGGATTCTCTAAATTAACAGAATTCACAGAATGAGTATATTTGAAAAAGGGATTTATCAGATGGGCTTACAGTTTGAAGCAATGTAGTCCCAAGTTCTGACTGCACGTGGAGAGTCAGAGGAACCAGTAGCTGGTCGAGCGGTCTAAGAGCTGGAGTCTTAGGATCAGAGCAACCACTAATTCAGTCCCAGTCCAAGACGTGAAGATCAGGAAGCTCTTCAGAGAAACGATGGTGAAGTTTCAGTTCGAAG
>PVJS01002219.1:0-49884 GCA_004027185.1 Glis glis
CTCTCTCTCTCTCTCTCTTTCTCTCTCTCTCTCTCTCTCTCTCTACCTACCTAGTGAGGTCCTCTGCAACTTTGTGAGACCCGGTTTCAAAATAAAGTATAAAAAAAATAGGGCCGGGGGTGTAGCGCGGAGGTAGAACGCCTCTGCGTTCAATCCCTGGTACCGCAAAAAAAATTAAAAAAAAAAAAAGAAGTGGATATTGAACTTCAGCAAGTTTAAACCAGAAGCAGATCATGGGTTCAAATTTATGTTTTTGTTGTCATAAAACCTCCATCTTCCCCTATATTCTGCCGCATGTCACTGCCCCTTATTAAAACAAAGTCAGGCATACCTGATGGTACACATCTGTAATCCCAGTACTTGGGAGACTGAGACAGGAGGATCACAGGTTCGAGGCCAGCCTCAGCAACTTAGTGGTAACCTTAGCAACTTAGTGAGACCCTGTTTCAAAATAAAAAAATAAAATAAAATATGGCAGAGGGTGTAGCTCAGAGGTAAAATGCCCCTGGCTTCAATTCCCGGACACCCACCCAAAAAAAAGCAGTATTCTTCTCACTTCCCATAATTTTGACATTTAATTTGCAAGAAAGAATCTTGATTTTTGATACCACATTTCAGGGTTCTTGTTTTAGTCTTCATTATTAATAATAGCCAATATTTGTTAATGGTTTTGTTCAGTCTTATGTAGCATGCAATACGTTAACAGCACTATATCATAGAGAATATGTTAAAGATTTTCATTCATATTAAAGATATGCAAATTTAGGCTTGAGTAGGTTATTTGCCCAAGGTCTCACTACTTACTCACATGGTTCTCAATAAGGATTTGAACCCAGGTCTACCTGTTTCCAGAACAGAGCACTTCTTCCCATGAAACACAGTTATGCAAACTTTCTTGGGGGAGAGTGGGGAAGGAAAGAGAAGATTTTCTCTGGTTGGTTCCCATGAAAATAAAGCTAACCTGTGGAGATTGGAGCTTAAACAAAGTCATTTTAAGAAAAGTGAACGCTCTGGTGTCCCATAACTGTAATCCCAGTACTTGAGAGGCTGAGACAGGAGGATTATAGGTTTGAGGCAAGCACATGGTAACTTTGCAAGACCGTTTTTCAAAATAAAAAATAAAAGTCTAGGGGTATAGTTCAGTGATAGAGTGCTCCTGGTTTCAATTCCCAGTATCACACACACCAAAGTGAAAGCCCTTCTCGTGTGTGTACCTGTATGTATGTGTGTGTGTGTGTGTGTGTGTGTGTGTGTGTGTGTTTTAATTTCTGGAATGTTTCCAGTACCTTTGTGATTATTCAGAATTTGGTTGGATACTTAGGTATAGGCGACCTAAGTCAGCAACTGAAATGACTTTCACAAAAGCTTTCTTTCCATGATGTGGTTGATAGAGATCAATGCATTTAATATTCATTTCAAGCTAATTAGCTAAAGCAAGGGTCCCCTGAGCACCGAGAACCAGGCAAAGGGACAATTCAGGACATCTTTGTCTAATTCCTCTTTAAATGCTAATAGCTTTGAGATTATTCTATTAACAGGCAGTACCAGAAAAGGAATAAAAGGGCCTATTTCATTTAATAAAGGGATCACCAAATGGATTGGTTTGTTTATAACAGCCTGAGTAATTATCTACTCATTTAGGTCAACCTGCTTTGGGCATCAGAAAAACATAACCAAGAAGAACAAGCTGATTTATGTACACCCTGAAATGAAGCTTTTCTGTGAAATAACTCCTGACCCCCCACACTTCTACCTGCCATTAAAACACAGATCAACTCTATAGTAGGGAGTAAAGACCCTTTTTTTGGAATCCTGGAACCCTCAAGTCAAACATTTATAATATGATAATAAAAGCCATGTTCTAATACAATACATCTGCTACATAAGCAGTGTGTTTGATCAAGGAAACAAAAGAGGCTGGGACGAGACCCTAACCATCATCTCATCATCTAGAAAACTAGAAAGACTTGTGTTCAAATCTTGGGTTCTCCCTAGTAATCCCAAATACACACACCCCAGGCTTAAGTATTTAGTAGTGCTATAGCACTCTGTTTTGTTGTTCTATTTTTGTTTGTCTTGTTTGTTTTTGAGACAAGGTCTTTCTATGTTACCCAGGTTGGCCTGGAACTCAAGATCTTCCTGCCTCAGACTCCAGAGTAGCTGGAATTACAGGTGTGCATTACTGAGCACAGCTTCGAGTTTACTATTACTATAACTCTCACTATTAAAACTTTAAGTCATTTTTTCACTTATAAAATAAACACAACCATAGTATCAAGCTCAGAAAAGCTGTGAGGATTAAATAAGATAATATATATGCAAAGAGAGTAGTCCAAAGTAAATGTTCAATGAATAGTCTTAATTGTTACCTGGCTCAGCTACAGAGGTTGTTTCTATTAAAGGTACCTGAGAGTGCAAAGGGCGTGATTAACTTATGGGTTTAGACATTTATTATTCAAGAAGGATCCATCCAACAAGCAGGTTCTGCCAAAAGACATGGTCAATGCCATGGACTGTCCTCTTGTTAGGGAATTGGTGACATCAGTCTATTCTAAGCACGTTAATTTTGGTTTTCACAGAGATTAAGAAAATGGGAAAGCCATTTGGAGAGGGAGTTTGCAAAAGCATGGCTGGATATCTCTGCTCCAGCTGAATAGACTGAGGCTCAGTGGAGTTCTGAGCTGTCTACAGTTTCCACTCTACTACTGCATCATCACAAGAGCTTCTTAAAAGTGCAAGCCATGTGCATGTAATTTCTCTGTCACTCTATACACCAATAGGATGTAAAATTACAATGCACCAAAAAATAGAAAAGCGGGGAAGAATAAAATGGTACAGTGTTTGCTATAAAAATGCAGATTCTAGGTCCTGACATAGATGTGCTGAACAGACTCTCTAAGAGTTAAGGACAGGGAACATGCATATCTAAAATCTTCTCATAATATTAGGATAAATTATTTAGGCTGGTATTTGGAATCAAATGAGTTAGGGAGTAGGAAAGAGTGATATTCCACTAGAATATCCTACTTGTGATGGGAAACTTTTGGAATAATTTTGCAAATCCGGATGTACTCATGTCTCTAGGGATATACCAGAGTCCCATTAATCTTCACTTCACCAAACACCAAGTGCCTATGTGTCTTATTCCTGCTTTCCTCTGCTACTCAGATGTAAGAAAGTAGGGGAAAAAAAGGTGTTTCTTTATGACATTTTTCTATCTCACCTGGCTTCCATTACCTTGACTCATCGCTCACCTAAAAGTGGAGGAAGAGAAGTAATGTAGCAGGAGATTTTAACTGGACATATAAACTACAGTGCTGGGACCTAGCTATCATCGCCAGTACTATGGTTTGTATCTGGAGCATCCCAAAGGCTCCTGTGTTCAAGGTTTAATCCCCAACTTGGTGCTCTGGGAGGCTGTGGAATCTTTAAGAGGTTGGGCCTAGTGGGAAGTCTTCAGGTCACCAGGGCATGCTCTTGGAGGGGTCTGTGGCACCTTGGTCCCTTCCTCTTTCTCTTTTTCACTTCCTGGCCATGAAGTGAGAGTATTTTCTTTGTTGTACACTCTGACCATGATGTGCCCCACAGGCCCAAAGCTATAGGGCTAACCAATCATGGACTGAAATCTCTAAGACTGTGAGCCAAAATAAACCTTTTCACCTTCTAAGTCAATTATATTGGACTTAATCAGGTTGGATTATATTGGATTAATCAGGTTAAAATCTATCTTAAGTCCTTCTTTGATTCTTTTTTCTCAAAGGCAGGTATTTGCCAACCTAAAACAATAGAGCCTGCATCTTCTATAAGCCCTTCTTATTGTGCTTCTTGGCAAAATGCGTATTTCTCAGGAAGTTGGGGTCTACGCCCTCAAGAGATTTGTATCTTTGCAACTGGTGTTCCTTGATGCCATTTTTTGGCCATTTTCAGGACTGGTTGTGCATGGTGTGGTTCTTGGACTTGTCCATCCACGTCTATACCATAAACTGCAACTCCCTAAGCTCCTGGGACAGGAAGTTGAAATTCTTAATACTATTTAAACAAGGGGCCCCATGTTGTCATTTTGTCTATGAGTGGCAAGTTATGCAGCTGGTCCTGGTTATAATCTACTAGAAAAAAGGCAAAAGGGAACTCTCCTAAGAATTAGAAACATTCTGTATGTTGATTAGGGTGGTGGTTACACAGGTGAAAGTCTATGTTAATCCATTGAGCTATACAAATAGGATCGGTGCACTTTACTATATGTAATTACATCATAACTTAATAAGTTACTGTTTAATAACAAAAATATAAAAGAATAATAGAACATATAGTAATGTGAATATCTTACCTGAATGTTAGAGGCTCTCCTGTGTAGCTCAGGGGAGGATTCTAACCATAAGTGACCCCAGCTGTAAAGAAGAACAGGGAAATGATGAAAAACAACACACAGAGTACCTAATCTGAATCAGGCACTGTGAAAATCACTTTACAGAGATTGTATCATTAACTCTTCACAGCAACCTTGTAAGAAAGGTGTCATTAGCCTCTATTTATAGATGAAGGAGGCCCAGAGAGGCTCAACAACTTGTATATTGATGGACAGCATGTGAGCAGTCTAAGGAGTTTCAAACTCCAATCCATCGGCTACACAGACGCATTTTATCCACACTATTGTGCATGTCACCTCAACTTGTAAAAATCTCTTGGTCATGCGTTTGGGGAGAGGAAAAAGCTAAGCATGGTTCAGAAATATTTCAATATGTCATAACTATTCAGAGGCTGGATGGGATATGGAGAAATCCTTTTCTTGCCCTTGTAGGTATGCTGTGCCCTCCTGGGGCACGAGATTTGATTTTACCCAGTGAACATAACTGCAGGTATTAGTCCTGGAAGTACAATTACCCATCTCAAGTATTTGACTCAAGGACTCAGTTCAGCCTCCGATCCTACAGCTTGCTGATGGGCCATGAGAAATAAGCATTGTTATGTGACCTTCAAAACATGACAGATGAGTAGCAAAATAAATGATTCATTTAATGGGTTTAGATATACAGGGCCTTCCCTGGCTTCGGCACTGAGGTCTTATTTATGGCTTGGTCTTAACTGAGTTTCTTTGTGAAGAAGCTTTGAAAAGCCATATGGTCAAAACCTTTCACAGGATTTATTATTAGAATACTTTGAAATTTTCTATGTAGAAAACAGAAGCCTGGAATTCTATTATGTCTGTTGTGTGAATGCAAACGTAACGTGCACTTAAAACATGGAATGTTTGACATTGTGGAAATAAAAGAAGGAAAATAATCTCTATTTAATCTGGTTTAAAAACATATGGTTATGTAAGAATTCATTTACCCTTTACATAATTTTTATTAGTGGGTTACTCAATAAACATGTGTTGAGCATCGTTATATACATGGCAATACGCCTGAGATTTTTAAGAATATGAGATGAATAAGACATACATTTGGCCTTCTGTACATGAAGAATAGAGTAGATAATATGATGTAACATATTTCCTCCATGTCCAGGGTACAGAATTTGATTGAATCAATAACTAATAGGAGCATCAAGAAAGAGGGTGGTGGGAAGAGCAAGTCCAGACCCCTCATCTTGCTCAGAAAAAATTAGTGTTTGCCAAAAATATCATGGAATTGACAAAATATGAAATCATCTATGTAGTCAGTTGTGATTCTCATTGTTTCTGGTATGTATGAGTGTTTTTTATCTTCCATACAGTCTAAAGAGTTATACATGTTAACTATGTTAAATTAAGAGACAGCTCCTGAAGGATGGCTGCTATGACTACTGAAGTTGGGAATCCTGTCACTGGAAAGGGTCCAATTATACAAAATGAAAGCGAAGCTGGAGAAATCAGGCTAACTTTCAAGCCTAGGATTCAAACCTAGCTATGCCACACTATCAGACCTGTGAGCTTCCTTTAGAACCACACTAACTCATACTTCGAATTCTAGAATTCTAATTCTAATTCCTATATAATAGCACTAACTCATACTTCTAATTTTTATACTTTAAAATTGTATAATTTTATACAATTTTCTTGTGACTCCACTTTCCTCTCCTGTCTCCCAGCCACATGGTCTGTCATTGCACATCAACATGTCCATGGAAAACCAAAGGCAGAATCTTTAAACACTGTGGGAGAAAGGTCCTTAGATTTGACCCAGTAGAACTTCTTCCCAGGCTTATTCTGTGCAGATGAGGAGACTATGTCTAGAAAAGGAAGACTATTCACAAACTCTTTTCTATATGGTAGCTTATTGGAGGTTAATTTCTTCCCCTTCCTCTTTCAAGTTTCCCTCCTGTATGAAACATCGTCCTAGATATTGACACTTAGATGTAGTAAGTGATTTATCAGCAGTGGCATGGACTGAATGATACCTGGATAATCTTTCATCTTAGCTGTCACATGGAATATTCAAACTTACTCAAAAAAAGTATTTGATTCTTATAAGTCTAATACATGATCAACAAAACATTAACTAAAGACTACTAACTCAGTATTCTTTCTATTCTGCCATGGCTGTCCCTCCACTCTTTAATACTAAGACTACAAGACTATGTGTGTGTGTGTGTGTGTGTGTGTGTGTGTGTGTGTGTGTGTGTTACTGGGGATTGAACCAGGGGCATTCTACTCTGAGCTACAACCCAGCTCTTTTTATGTTTTATTTTGAAACAAGGTCTCACTAGGTTGCTTAGAGTCTCACCAAGTTTCTGAGGTTGTGCTGAGAGTCTCCCTAAGTTGCTGAGTCTCAAATCTGTGATCCTCCTGTTTCAGCTTCCCAAGTACTGGGATTATAGGTGTGTGCCACCACGCCTGTAAAACTATTCTTAATTAGATATGTTAGCTCCAGATGGAATCTGTTTAGCTTTAGTATAATATTCCATCCAATATGTGTTATTACCTATCATATAGCAATGATAGGTACCCAGAACGTATACCACTTTTCCTAAACATCCATTAAGCACTTGCTGTGTACTTGGTATATTGTATATGTGTGTATGTGTATGTATTAGATAAATTTGCATATTATATATGTTATATATGATCATACATGATAAAAGTAGAGATGGTTACCTATATTATATTTAGGAAACAAGTATATATAGATGGCCTAAAATATTTATGACAATGTTAAATCTTAGAAAATTTAGTCCAAGTAAATAGTATTTAATATAACCTCCAAAGTTTTACTTACTTATCCAACAGTATTCCACTCATTTTTCCTGCTTTTATTTATTATTCAAGACCAAAAGACAATGATATTAAATTAGATTTTCTGATGAGCATGAAAAAGAAAAAAAATAATACGGCCAGAATATATAGCAGGAAATTTTTCCAGACACGAAAGTTGGCAGGATAGCAGGCTGAAACCTTCAAAATAATACAACACCAGCAGTGGCAGAGTGCATCATAGAGCCCTGAAAGAATTCCTCATGGAATTCAGGGAAACTAATTTAGAAACTGGCAATCCAAATATATACATATTATATAATGTATATAATCATAAGCTGTTTATATATAATCATAAACAGCTACTAATAAAGAGAGCAAACAAGCCAAAATCAGCCAAAGATATACAAATTACCAGCCTGTTTTGGCATCATTTTCCCTGTCCTTGACATAATAACAGGTAGCTGTTTTTCACTGAAGACAATTAGACAAGCCTGGCGTGGTGGCACACTTCTGTAATCCCAGTACTTGAGAGGCTGAGACAAAAGGATCACAGGTTAGAACCTAGCCTCAGCAACTTAGTGAGACCCTGTTTCAAAATAAAAAATAAAATATGGCTGGGAGTGTAGCTCAGAGGTAGAAAGCCCCTGAGTTCCATCCCTAGTACCCTCCCACATACACACAAAAAGACAACTAGACATATTCTAGCTATAAATGCATGCTCTGCTCAGTGAGCATCCAACTTTCAATTCCTTCTTGAATGGTGCTTGCTAAATGAAAAAGCCATGTTCTTTCTCCACCATGATCAAAATGGTCTATGTTACTCAATGCTATTTTATTAACTACCATTTAATAGTAGCCCACCACACAAGCGCACAGAGCCTTTCATATAAACTTGGCATTACGCTAGCTGTTTTGATGGCATTGTCAGATTTCATCCTCACAGAACTTATGTGAGATGAGTTGTCTTAGGATCTCAGATTTACCTGTGAACCAAGAGGAATACGTAGTTTAAGAAACTTACTTAACCAGTTACACAACTGACTAATGTCAAATGAGGTCATAAACCAAGTTCTTTCTCATGCCGAAGGCAGTGCCTTTAACTACCAGCCACACCTCCTAGAGAAAACATTCAAAAAGGAAGCTTACAAATGAAGATTTCAATTACACATGAACAATCAAGAAAATTGCCATGAAAGCCAATTCCTAGCATTTCGGAAGAGGTGCTATGCTCTGAGTTTTAAGGAGGAGAGAATCCCTTCATCCCTTCTCAGCTATTGGACCACTGGCCTTGCCCTTAAACCTGGCAGGTCTGCCTACTCTAAAGAGCACTTGGTTCAACCTTGAAGGGATTATAAAAGAAAAGCTGAACAAAAATAATCTCCACTCTCCAGCTGCATTAAGGGACCTAATTTAAGTGGATTGAGGTGTCAAAATTCATCATAACAATTCACCTCAGAGAAGGCCTTAAATGTCAATTTATCTCTGCAGTGCCAGTACCTTGAAGCAAAAACTGAGAGAACACATCCCAGCGCAATAACCTCCCTCAGCCAACAGTGCCTCCGAACCTCTGCTGATGTCTCCTCCTTTCACAGACACAGAAGCGCAGAATTAATTCTGCAGTCAGTAAGCATGCTGTCTCCCCTCTGCGAATGTACTCCATTTGTACTAGTCTGCTCAGGCTGCCCTAACAACCCCCTACAGCCCGGGTGGTGTAAACCACTGAAATCTATTTTCTCACAATTGTGGAGGCTAGAAGTCCAAGATTGAAGTATGGGCATTTGATTTCTTAAAAGACCTGTCTCCTTGGCTTTGGTGGCTGTCTACCCTCCTCTATCCTCACAGGGTTATCTTTTAGTCTCTGTGTGCCCGGGGATATGACCTCCTTTCACATTAATTTCCTTCTGAAAGATTTATCTCTAAAAATTCTCAGGTACTGTGGATTAGGGCTTCAACATATGGATTTGGGGTTTAGAGCTTCAACATACAGATTTTGGGGAACGCAGTTCTGCCAATAACACAATCCCAGTTAAAATGATCCCAGTTTGGAACCACAAGCCTGTGATCCCAGTACTTGGGAGGCTGACAGGAGGATCACGGGTTGGAGGGCAGCTTTAGCAACTTAGTGAGACACTGTTTCAAAAAAATAATAAAAAATAAAAAGGACTCAGAGATAGTACATCCCTGGGTTCAATCCCTAGTACAAGTAATAATAAATAATAATAATAATAATAATAATAATAATCTCAGTTTGGTAATAATCCTAGTTGTACTTCTTCCTTGGCAACTTTCTTGCCATTGGCCAGTTCTCCCAATCCTCCATCTCCATCCTCACGGCAGAATCCAGTGAGAAAGCTCAGTACAGTTTTGAACCCTCAGGCTCTGGTTGGGTTAGTCCAGAAATTAGCACTTGTCCCAGACAATGAAAGGAAATGCAGTATCATTTCCCTGGTAGGATAAAGCCTTACACTCTTTTCTCTGGAAGAGAATTATACAGGTATATAACTCCAGGGCCAGTGGAGAGCTCATTTTAAAGCCAGGAAGGGCAAGTCTAAGAATAAGGCAAAGCTGGAGAACAGAGAAGACCATAAAGACAGAGAAAAGTATGTTGGTGATACTTTTTGAGGCTCTGGATCAAGCTGTGCTTGAAGTCAAAATTATACCTAATGTTTCCCATCACATATCAATTCAACCCTTTCTTTTGCTTTAGCTATTTGGAGTCCGGCTTCCTATAATTCTCAACAGGAAGAATCCTAACTAGGACAACAGACTCATATAGATGAAAGAGACAAGCAGAGCTCAGGAACAGGCTGCAAGAATAAATTAGGAAAGTTTCCTTAATACTTTCATCTGTTTGCCCTCTGCAGTCAGAGGCTTTGTGTTAAGTTTCTAAAAGTCAAAATTATTTTATTAATTCACTAAATGTCTATGAAGTGTTGCTATGACTCGGGCATTGTGTTAGAGCATGCATTCTCAAAAGAAAAGATACGATCCAGAGTGAACAAAAATAAGTTCCTGTAGCAGTGGGATGATCTTACTAT
This sequence comes from Glis glis, assembly GCA_004027185.1. Lineage (NCBI taxonomy): Eukaryota > Metazoa > Chordata > Mammalia > Rodentia > Gliridae > Glis > Glis glis. The sequence continues at coordinate 10,213 of PVJS01002219.1, forward strand.
TTTGTATGTATAAATGCAGATATGCGAATAGTGCACACAGAGGATATGGTGGTATTAAAATCTAGGGGGGAGAAAGGCCAATCTGGAGGGAAACTATACAAAAATGATACAAAGGGAGACAATAAAGTAAAAAGATAAATATTGTGCTAAATAAAGATAGGAGAGAGGCATCTATAAACAAATGGGAAGCCAGCTAGGCCTGGTGGCACCCACCTGTAATCCTTGCCCTTGGGAGGCTGAGACAGCAGGAACTCGGGTTCAAGCCAATGTGTGCAATAACTTAGCAAGACCCTGTTTCAAAAGAAAAAAATATAAAAAAGGACTGGGGGGTGTAGCTCAGAGGTGCAATGCCCCTGGGTCCAACCCCTAGTACATGCACACACACACACACACACACACACACACACACACACACACACTACCACTGAGCTACACATGCAGCCCTTTTTATGTTAGTTTTGTTTTGAAACTAGGTCTTGCTAAGTTAGCACTTGCTGGTGTCAAAATTGAGATCCTTCTGTCTCAGCCTCCCAAATACTAGGATTACGGGAGTGCGCCACCATGCCTGGCTCATGTGCGTGTGTGTACATAATACATATATATGTACTGGAGATACTGTAGGCACTATGATAGAGAAATGTATATGTACAGTAAGGACCAAAAGCAAAAGCATTTTCAACCCTACAACAAGAAAATTAAATGAAGAGTCAAAATAGTTACATGGAAAATTTTCTTTTACCTTCTACTGAAAGCTAGGTAGTCAAGGAGAGAAGGCACTTCCTAGTCAGAGGTGCCCATGTAAGCAGAAGCATAGAAGCATAAAAGAGCTGGGCTCGGTGTGTCTGGAATTTAAGCTATGAAAGCAAAGGCAGACAACCAGGAAGGCAGGTGTGTCAAGCAGGGCCACCTCATTAACAGTGGATTAAACACATATGGTTCTTTCTTGGCTCTTAAAAAGAATTCTGGAGGCAGGAAGCTATGGCTTCGATTCAGTGGCTCACAGACGTCAAGGTTGGCGTCTCTGAAATTACCTTTCCCATTTCCCCTGTGCTTATTAGCTCATGGTGTTGGAGGCAGCTCCAGACATCCATGTTTAAGGTAGGAAGATGGAGAAGTTGCATTTATTTCATATATCTATCAGCTTTTGTCAGGAAAGTAAAAGCTTGTCCTGAAAAACATCTCCCTCCCTATCCATTTGACTAACTAATCTAATATGGGTCTCTTGGCAATTCCCCAAAGAGACTGGGACAATGGAGAATAGGCTTGTCGTACCTTGCTTGAAGCAAATATTGCAGCACCTAGAGATTGGCACATCACTGCAGGAAAGTTAGTCTCAGTGTTGCTGGAAAGAAATATGTGGGAATTGGTAACAGTGTCTGCTTTGGTGCGTGTATATGTGTGTGTGGGTTTAAAGGGGTGTAGGAAGAATTGATCAGAGGTCAAATTGTTATTTAGCTCCCTGTAGCTAAGACTAACCACAGAATAAAATTCCACTGTACTTCAGAAATTATTACTATAGAGGTGATATAATTAAACATGATTTTCATATTTGTCCTCATGTTTCCAAATTTTCCATGGTGAATAAGTATTTGTTGTATAATGAAGAAAAGAAAAACATTATAATATTTAGAAAAAAGTTCCAATTTTTAAAAAAAATTGGGGGAGAGGAGTAGACCATCTTAAGAGCTAACTAAGCCGGTAGATAAATCAAGTATAGCGTATTTAGGTAATTGTTTTAGAACACACAGGAAATATGGGAAAAATTAGGGAGACTCAAGAGTAGAGAAGCATTAAGTTTATTTTCTAAAGCCAGTCCAGTTCTTAATAGTTCTTGAGGTCTGACTGCTAAAGAATTTTGAAAGTTTATGAGTCAGTTATATGAAGCATAGCTCTTATTAAAAATTAAATTATATATGACCATACAGTTAAATAAAGACAGTAATTACTAAAATTTAACACTTCCTAATTATTTTACTGAAGTTTGCTGTTGTCTATGTTCTGTGTGTGTGAGTGTTTGTGTGTGTGTGTGTGTGTGTGTGAGAGAGAGACATGGGGTTGAACCCAGGGATGTACTACTACTGAGCTATGCTCACACCTCCCCCTTTTTAAATAAATGTTGTAACAGGGTCTCACTAAATTAGCACATGCTGGCCTCACTTGAGATCTTCTTGTCTCAGCCTCCCAAATATTAGAATTGCAGGTGTGTGCTATGGCTCCCTGCTCTATCTTGTATATAATTAAGGTTATGTCTACTGTATTAGTATGGTAGAATTACTAGATAATCATGTGCTACAGAGATTATTTGCTCAGCTACATGTTCATATAACAAATTGGGAGCCTGAAATAAGACAAGGCAGGAGTATTGATAGCATAAAGATTGGCAAATGCTGAAAATCAGGACATGATTTGTTGTTTTGTTGATTGTCTAAACATAGAAAGTTTTAAAATAGTGTTAAAATAAACTTGAATTATGACTTATTTATAAATAATATGTTGTATGTGACACAAAAATTTGAGAAAGTTTATTTTTTCTTTGGTATTCTTGCAATAATCACCATCTAATTTCCTAAAACCTCTTTAAAAATTAAATGTGCAACTACCATATGACCCAGAAACTGTACTTCTGGGCATTTATCCCAGTGAAATAAAAACTTATGTTCATACAAAAACCTGTACATGAATGTTTATATCAGCTTTATTCATCATAGCTCAAATCTAGAAGCAACTCAGCTGTTTTTCAATGGATGAAGGATGACAAGAGCATTATACACAAACCATGGAATATTACTCAGCAATGAAAATGAAACCATTAACAACACATGCAACAACCTAAATGATTCTCTAGAGAATTATGCTTAGTGAAAGAAAGTCAATTATAAGGTACCATACTGTATAATTTCATTTATATAGTATTATATAAACTTTTAAAAGTACAGAAATGCAAACAGATTAGTGGTTGCCAGGTATTGAGAAGCCTGGGGGGGTTGGCCCTGGTGGTGCATACCTATAATCCCAGTGCTTCAGAGGCTGAGAAAGAATGGTGTGTTTGAGGACAGCCTCAGCAAGTAGCGAGACTCTCAGCAAACTAGCCAGAACCTGCTTCAAAACAAAAAATAATAATAATGAAAAGGGAGCTAGAGGTGTAGCTTGTAGGTAGAATGCCCCAGGGTTCAATCCCCAGTACCACACACACACACACACACACACACACACAAAAGTGTGTGGAATGGGGGAAATTGGGTGTGGATATAAAAGGATAACAAGAAGGATACTTGTGGTGATAGAAATGTGTTGTATCTTCACTGTATGGAAAACTAATTCCTGTGGTTTACCTATTGCACAATAGTAAATAATCTGCAACTTGAAAAAAAATGAAGATTTCTTAATTCCTCTTCCCCCTCTTTGGCTGCTCTTCCCATTCTCATATTCTCTCTTCTTTTCTCATTGTATATATTCCTTTTTTATTATATCATTCATTCTCATAAACTCAGTTATCATCGTAGTAAAATAAAGTTTTCTGTACATGTACTCCCTTGAAATTCTAAACTCAGCTATTAACAGGTTGTAACTCCTTGAGTATAGCTTAAATATTACAAATTGTGCATTTTGAAGATTGAATACAAGAGTAATTCAATGGAAAAAAAAGGCTAGTAGTTCCACAAATTGTGTTTAAACAATTGGACATCCATGTGAAGAAAGAAAGAAAAACAGGAAGGAAGAAAGGAAGGGAGAGAAGGAAGGACAGAGGGAGGGATGAAGGAAGGAAATCTTTGGTGTTTGCCTGTTACCTTATGTAAAACTGAACTCCAATGGATTATGGACCTACACTATACCTAAAATCATACCTAAAAATGTAAAACTTCTAGAAAAGAACTTAAGCAAATATCTGTGTGACCTTGGGATAATCAAAGATTAATGTGATACAACACCTAAAACATGATCCATAAAGAAAAAAATTATAAATTGATCATCAAAATTAAAAACTTCTACAGTAATAAAACACTAATAGAAGAATAAAAAGACAGGCCGGGTGTGGTAGCGCACGCTTGTAATCCCAGTACTTGGGAGGCGGAGACTGGAGGATCTGGGTTCGCGGCCAGCCTCAGCTACTTAGTGAGGCCCTCCGCAACTTCGTGAGACCTGGTTTCAAAATAAAGGATAAAAAATAGGGCTGGGGGTGTAGTTCGGAGGTAGAACACCCCTGTGTTCAATCCCCGGTACCACAAAAAAAAAAAAAAGAATAAAAAGACAAACCATAGACTGGAAGAAAATCTTTGTAAATCACAAATATGATAAAGGACTTGTCATTAATAGGTAAGGAGTAATCAAAACTTAAAGATAAGAAATAAAATAACCTAATAAAAATGGGCAAATATTTGAACAGACACTTCATCAAAGAAGTTTATGGATAGCAAATAAGCTCAAGAAAAAATGCTCAACATTATTATTTAGCAGAAAAATAAAAATTAAAACCACCATGACAATTACAAACCCATTAGAAAGACATAAAATAGAAACCATGACCATACCAAATGTTGAAAAGAATATAGAGAAATTAGAATTCAAATACTTCTGGTGGAAATATGAAATGTTTAAAAAAAAAACTTTGGAGAACAGTTTTCCAGTTTCTTTAAAAATCACACACATACCTACCAAATAATCTAGCCATACCAGTACTGGGCATTTTTCCAAGAGAAAAGAAAGCATATATTCACCTAATAACTTGTACATGAATATTCCAAGCAACATTGATGAATCTCCGTCTGGGTGAAAGAAGTCAATTAAAAAGAGTTCATACTGTATGTTTCAGTTTACATAAAATGTAAGAAAATGCAATTAATCTAAGGATAAAGAGAACAGCCACAGTTGTCTGGGGATATAATTGTGCAGGAAGTGAAATCTCAGGAGAGGAGGAAAGGAAACATTCAAAGGGAATCAAGGAAGCTATTGAGTAAGATAAATTAGTTCTCTATATTGATCTGAATAAGATTTCACAACTCAAAACATCACACTGTACTCTTTGAATGTTCATTATAACATATGTCAATGAAACTTAATAAAAATAAAAGCAAAGATTATCAGGAAAATTTGAGATGGGTAGGGGAGTTGAACAAGATTGTATATAGGTTAGAAAAAGGGACCATTTTTTCCATTAGGAAGAAAATAGAATATGCTGAATGCATGCATACAAAAATGCTTCTCATACAAAATGTAATTGTATTTCTTTGTTCCTTAAACCTGGGTTAGGCCAATAACAGGGGACAAAAGTGGAGGTGTGCCAATTCTGAGACCAGGTCTCATAAGACCTTGCTCTGTATCACTTTATCTCTTGCACCTCTGCCCAAGCCAGCTTGCTGGAAAATGACAACTACATGGGGTGCAGGAGAATTACCCGTGACCACCATCCTACACCAGTTATTTCCTCTGATGATCATCTCCTTGGAGAGACAGGAGTGGAAGAAGTTATTAGCTAAAAATAATAATACCAGGGAGTACGTATGGGCAGCAACAATGAAGAGATGAGAAAATCATACGATAAAAAGAAGAGTACTGGGGCAGAAATGACTTAAATTTCTGCCCAATTCAGATCCCATTCTAGAATATGAAATTAAAATCTCACCTAACTCAGGAAAAGACCATTTTTAAGATAAATTCTTTTGCCATCCTTCTTGCAATATATTTATTTGGAATTTTATATTTCCAGATTATTATCCTAACACTATGACATTTTTGGAAGATGTCTGACTAAAGATCTGTAAATGTGTTTTTAAATACCGGGTATAATTTTACCACATATGTTTACACCATGTTTTGCTCTGGCCATATGTTAAGGACACCTGTTAATTTTATCTCTTTAGCATTCATCCTGTGTTCTAGTAATAGATCTTCTCCTTCCAGAAGGAAAATCATTCTCTAATGTTGGACTAGAGATGAACCCCACAAAAGTAAGCCCAAATCCAATATAACCAATCATAACTTTGATTGGCTCAGGAATAGATCTGACCCAATCCGTATAAGCAAATCTTCCACAGGGATTCTCTATAGTAGTTACTGAAAAAGTGTTCTTTTCCACAGGGTTACTAATCTGGCAAGATGTAGAACTGATGTATCTGGAGCCCTCCTTTTTTATTTTGACACAATTTATTTTGCTACAAATTTCCAACTGAATCATATTTGATCTAGAAGATATTGAATAATTTTCATTGAGTGAGCACATACTAAACTGATGGTAGAGGTGGTTTTCTTAGCTCTTATTTGTGAGAGAGATTTTATGAGATATACAGGGAGAGAGGGAGTGCCCTGATAGTATCACTGAAGTCCCTGTATTGAGTCCTGGTTGAAACTTATGTGCCAGCAGACTTTCTAAATATGTGAGTCTACAAATCCCCGTTAAGGCCTAATGCAGTTTTAACTCTGTTTCCATCTACACAACAAATACATCGTGGCTTTAAGATATTGGGGGAACCACCTCATCCATCTTGCAGGCATTAACCTGCTTGATCAAGAAGTGGCTGTATCACTGCCCAAAGCTCAGGGTCCTTCTCAAGGTAAAGCACTACACTCCCAGGAAAGCTTCTGGAATAGTTACTCAGGAAAGGATGAGACCCCATGCATGCAAGAAATGTCTCAAAAATAAAGTGAAAGCAAATGCACAAGGCACAAGAGAGATACAGGAAAGCCATCTGAGGACATCGCAGACTAGACTAAGAAATAATTAACTCAAGCAAGAAGGAGCAAGCGAGTTCAATCTGCATTGCGTATGTGTTCATGGGAAACAATTCAAGTTTGTGGAGTACTAATCCATCAGGTTCCTACCAAGCCTGACAAGTCCAAGGAGATGAGACAAAGGGAAGGAAGGAGAGAGGAACTTGCTTTTGATTAAACAACACTAGATGCAATTTTTCCCCCATTGGCCTTCAGCATTTCTCGTATTGGATGGCACTGTGTACAGTTCAAGTTATTATCAGGCTGGGGTGCTCTCTGTCTCCAGGGGCTGTGTTAAGGGTCTGTTCCTGCTGTTTTAATCATTATTACAGAAGGAAAGAAGCAAGAAGTCCAGCACATCCCTTACCAGACTTTGTCCTAAAACCCACCATTGGGCAATTTAGGGAAATCGCCTCCTTTCGATTATGCCCTGCTGCTCTGTCCAGGGCCAGCAGCGAGTCAACAAAGTCTCTTAGTCACTGACTCAGTAGCAGTGGGCATTTAAAGAGCTTGCTTCTTTAGTTTCAGAAAGCTTGCTTCTTTGCCTGTGTTACTGGCAAAGGCCCATTATTATGAAAGTTTCTAGATAATGCATCTATTTTCATATCCCAGCAACTTGCAGAACCAGTCCTCTCAGCAGAGTACTTACAGTTTTAAAGTGTTCAAGCAGTAATCAGTTCCTCAAAGGAAAGTACCTAGTTATTCACTGTTTATACGTCAATAAAGAAAAAGAAGCCCTTAACCAAAAAAGCCTTACAATCACTTTGTGCTTTAGGATTTAAAAAGGATCTTTGGGAATATTAAACTTCACACCAGCCCTGATAGGTAGAAAGGAAGAAAGATAGCGTTGTATCCGTTTTATGAATGTGGAAGCTGAAATATAAATGGGAAGAGTTTACCTGCTCACACTGTGTAGCAGCTAAGTAGCAGAGCCAGGATTCAAGAGTGCATCCGCAGCAGGTACACAGGCATCCACTTATGAATAAGCCATGACTGACCTCCTGTTAAGTTCTTGCTACTGCTCAGATGCTACAAATACAAGTTTTGTCTAAAATCAAATCAATATTACCAATGTAAATTCTGACATAATGTCTTGAGTGCAAAAGAAAAAGTAACATTAAAATCAACAGGTTGAGAAATTCTTTTTTTTTTTTTTTTGGTGGTACCAGGGATTGAACCCAGGGGCGTTCTACCTCCGCGCTACACCCCCGGCCCTATTTTTTTATACTTTATTTTGAGACCAAGTCTCATGAAGTTGCGGAGGGCCTCACTAGGTAGAGAGACAGAGAGAGAGAGAGAGAGAGAGCTGAGGCTGGCCACGAACGCGGATCCTCTGGTCTCCGCCTCCCAAGTACTGGGATTACAAGCGTGCGCCACCACGCCCGGTTGAAAATTTCTTAACACAGTATGTTGGAATACATCATGCTCTAGCAGAATAGAAGAATATTGAAGGCAACAGACACATTTAAAAAAAAGTAGTTTACCTGGAATAGTAGAAATCTTAAAGGACAAATGGCCAATTCTACTTGTATAAGTTGGAAAATTGAAAATATAAAAGGCAGCTGGGTGTGGTGGCACATATCTGTAATTCCAAGATTTGGGAAGTTTAGATAGGAGGATCACAGGTTTGAGGTCAGCCTCAGAAACTTAGCAAGACCCTCAGCAACTTAGTAAGACCCTGGTTCAAAATAAAAAAATAATATAGGACTGGGGGTGTAGCTCAGAGGTAGAATGCCTTGGGTTCAGTCCTTAGTACAATTAATTAATTAAAAAAAGGATTTCTAGTAGAAGACAACATATTTGACCCAGGCCTTGAACTCAAGTAGGATGTGTAAGTTTTGGGAAGAGGATGAGGAGAGGAATGGAGATCATATATTAATTCATCAGACATTCATAGAGGATCTGTAAGATGCTGGAGGTTAGGCCAGCTGGTGAATCAAGATCATGGTTTACCTACATTCCTTAATACTAAGATTCTCTTCCTAAACTTCAGAGATCTTGACTTGGATGTCAAACATCGACTCCCCTCTCTATCTCTTCCTTTCATTTTCACTTCTTTTTATTTATATCTGGCTTAAAAAGTATGGAAATTCAAACCAGGAAAATTCAATCCTACCTAGCTCTTAAACAGCTCATTAAAATATGATATAACAATATCCTTAAATAGCTCATTAAACTATGGTATAACAATATCCCAATAATTCCAGAGGTCTGAAGAAGAAACATAAATAGTCCTGAAGATGGTATATTCATTTAGACTTGGGCATCAGTATAAATATTTTGCTTTGATGATAAATCATCAAGAAATTAAGGTTAAAATAGACTCCTACTTTGATGGTAAATACTAGATTGTAATACACATCTTATTACTGAAGACCGAGCCATATTAGTTCCTATTTACATTATATACTCAGCATGATCTAATACCACTTTGATACATTTATAAAGCATCACCTCATCATGCTTAATATACTCAGATTAATCCAATACCATACCATTCCAAGCCATATCTTTTATAGTATTCATGAAGTTTTATTATAAGTTCAAGAATTGCATTTTAAGAACATTTGATGTACAATGCATGTTTAGATACTGCCACAGTACAATATCATGCGCCAAAACTGCATTCAGCATCTCAAAATCAGCTTTTTAGTGATGGCAGTATATAAATAAATATATTCATGTACTGTCTACCATTTACTATTTACTACTTGTTTCTGCAAGAATCCATTTTGGCTAAGTGCATGCGCATTAATCAAATATCCCTGACTCTTAGTGATCAATGGTTATATAGTCACTGATCTTAGTTGTTTATAACGTTTCTCCATCAAGTTACATATTGTACATGGCCCTGTGTTGCTGTAGTAAATTAATGCCCTGTAGTTTTCAAATGTTGTGGCTGCAAGACTTCTTTATGTTCCTAAAAATCATTGAAGGTCCCCCCAAAAAAGTCTTTTGTTTGTATGAATTTTAATTATAAACTCTTACTATTTTAAAAATTAAAGTTGGTAAATTTTAGAAGTATTTATAAGTTTATTTAAAATAGTAATAAGTTGCCTTTACAATTACATAGAAATAACATATTTTGAAATTAATATATTTTCCCAAAGAAGCAACTAGTAATTTTTTTTAAGTTTTCATACACTTTTGGTGTCCAGATTATTAGAAACTAATTTTCTCATCTGCCTGTTCATGCAATCTGTTACAATAAAACAGAATGTGTTGTCTCTGGAAAACACTTGTGAAAGAATGAGAGTGCAAAGTCAAATAATGTCTCAGTGTTATGGTTTGAATATGGAATGTCTCTCAGAAAAGCTCATGTGTTAGGTAATGAAGCAAAGTTCAGAGGAGGCATGGCTGGAGCAGGTGGGTCACTGGGGACATGGCTTTGAAGAGCATATCTATCCCTGGCTGCTTTCTTCCACCTCACATCCTTTCTCTACCTGCTTCTGGCCACCAAAAGTTGATCAGTTTTTTTCTCCACCATGCCCTGCCACCATGATGTTCTGCCTCGAATCCTACCAACCATAGGCTGAAACTAAAACCATGAGCCCAAATAAACCCTTCCTCCTTTAAGTTGTTTGTGTCAGCTGCTTTTGTCACAATGATGAAAATGTTAACTAATACACTCAGTATTATTAAAAATCTTTTTGATCTTGTGGATCTACCCTTCGGAAAGCTTATGAGGACTCCACTTAGAGAACTACTACTGGAGACAAGATGAAAAAGATTAGAACTGTTTCTGCTTGAAACATGGAGAGTCACATTCTTCATGAGGCTCCTCTTACACGAAGCTCTTATTTCTCTGGAGTCATGATGATGGTGGCAGCAATAGTACACCAATTAACATAACTAAAAGACAAAAGACAGCAAATACTTGCCACCTTGAATGGAGAAATTTAGAGGGATTCATCGCTAATAGTCCAAATTACTGTCATCTATTGCCCTTGCTGCTCTATCTGCACACACTCTTTTTTCTGCTGATCTGTTCTCCCAAATAGTGCCAGATTATCATTTTTCTTTGAGAAAAATTTCATCATCATACCCTGTCATCTTAAAACCCTTCGTTATATGACCTTACTTCTTAACAAGACTTGCAAAGCTGTGCATAATTGGCCTCCACTTAATCTCATTAACCTTAGTTTACTTTATGGATTCCAATAATATTGATGCCTTATTTTAATTCCTTGGACATGGTCTGCATCTCATCTCAGGGCTTTTGTAAATTCTCTTCCTTTTGCCCTGAATGCTCTTCCTTCCCTCCTTACCCTAAACATGTACTTTTCCTTCAAATATTCACTTCCTTTTCATTCTTATGAAATCTTTCCCCGAATGCCCCCATCCCAAACTAGATTAAATTCCTTAACTTCCCTACCATATACTCCTCTCCCTCAGAATATTTAGCATATTTGTATTTTTAAAATTTATTTCCTTGAATCATTGATTAATATCAGTCTTATATCACTAAAACATAAGTTTCCTGATTGTAGGAACCTTGTTATTTCTGTTTACTTATTTTTACTTATCTCTGTGTGTATGTGTGTGTATGTGTGTGTGTGTTTGTGTGTGTATACAGTTGTTGTTGTTGTTGTTGTTGTTGTTACTGGGGATTAAACCCACGTGGATGCTACCTCCAAGCTACACCCCAAGCTCTTTTTATTTTTAATTTTGAAATGCTCTCACTAAGTTGCTAAGAATCTCGCTAAGTTGCTGAGGTTGGTCTCGAAACTGTGAACTTCCTGTCTCAGCCTGGAAGTACTGGGATTATAGGTATGGACCACCATGCCAGGCTTTATAGTTATGTTCTTATCATGCAGCAGCAATGCTTGGCTTTAGTAAACATTTGGAATATGATGAATGTAAAAACTGAATGCAAGTAGGTGTAGCATCAAGAGCTACTGAACCTTTCCCTGACATTGATTAGGCTGCACCAACTTAGACAACTCACTTTCATCTCTGAGCCTTGGTTTTTTCATGCATAGAGATGAGATAACAAAAATGAACCCATTTACACAAGAAATAATAATTGAACATCTCTATATTACCACTATCGTGTTAGGGGTTGGGGATTCATTGGGTAAAACTCAGAATAATTCATTCCCTCCTTGAGTTTTTGTTCTCACTGGGGAAACAGACAAGATACAAGTAAAGGAACAAATACAACAGTTAATTTCAGTTAACAATACAACACAAATACAACAACACATGCAAGACAAATATAAGAGTTGATAATAGTTAACACAAATACACTTGTGGCAAGTGTGCTAGCTATGAGGTATACCCACAAGAATCCAAGATAATCTTACCAGAGGTTCCTACATTAGGCCAGGCGGTGAAGAAGAGCATTTAGGGTGAATGAACCTTTCAGCTGAGACCTAAAAGTTGAGAGGGATTTGTGAAAGTGTTATAGGCAGAGAAGATAATTTTGGCAAATTCCTTGAGTGTGGAGAAAGATCTTAACAAGCCGAAAGAAGACTACAATGAAATGTATAGGAGAGTGTGGTATAAAAAGAATTTGGAGAAATAGGGGCACAATTACAAAGAATCTTATGCTGACTGGTGAGATACATGAGAGTCAACGGAGAAAATGTATGTGAAAGCCTTCCAAGGAGGTAGCTGGCACTTGAAGAGAGCTAATAAATGGAAGTTATTAGGCTCACAATGATCTTTTCACCAATAATCCCAAGAAGACAGCAAACAGATAGCAAGGCAGAATTGATTGAATTCTCTGGAGAGGTGGCTTGGTATCTATCCAGAGAAAATCTTGGCTTGTTCCAGTGTCTAGAGAATTGAATTTCGCTGAAGTAGCTAATGACCTTTCTAGTTAAAGATAGCCATTTTCAAAAAGAAATCCTGAGAGAGAAATTACAATGATCACATTAACATCTCCCAAACCTCAGCTCTTCTCACAAACACATATACACAGGCTAGGATTCTATTTCTGTGGGCCTTTTTTTTTTCCATTTGCTTGGTTTTGTTTGAGCTTGTTTTATGAAGTCAGAATGAAATGTTTCTTCCCTAGCCCCCACCTACCTCAAAGGTGTGGGCTGCAGGTGCCGTCTTGTGCCATGTGTAATGTTTTAAAAATGGGCACATTAAATATGCATTTGCTGTTGAGTCTCTAGATTGCTTAGGGACTACTTCTTTTCAGAATAAATCACTTTCAACAGAATGTTTAATATGAGGTGAGGGTATTTCTCCTATTCATCAGAATAATAATTTTTTTAACTCTGGAATTGTCCTGGGGGTATTCTCAGTTATATTATTTGTTGTTGGGTATTTATATCAAGCTAGTGATTTTTTTTTTGAGATGTTAGATTTGAGGACAAGATATTCTACCTAGTTGATTTGGCAGTGATTACCAAATCCAGATGTATATTTATTGCATTATAATTGACTTTACCTTTGGCTTTCACTCTTTCCTTTCTTTCTAGTCATGAATAACAAATCAGTCAGGACAGACAAGGTTATGCTGTAGTAACAAATAACCTCCAAATATAAATATTTTTCTGTGGCATGAATAATCTCCAAATTTATATGTTTTAAATATTGGCTCAATAGTTCATTTCTTTTTGTGTTGTTGTTTGGTACTGGGGATTGAACCCAGAGGCACTCTACCGCTGAGCTACACCCCTCCTTTTTATTTTGAAACAGGGTATCACTAAGTTGCTGAGGCTGGTCTCAAACCTGAAATCCTCCTTTCTCAGCCTCACAAATACTGGAATTACAGGCCTGCACCACTACACCCATCCTCACTAGTTTATTTTTCATCCATATGCCCATTCAAGGCTAGCAACACTCTGCTTCTTAGTATCTTCATCCTGAAATCCAACTTGACTAAGCAGCCTTCATCAGGAACATTGTTGGTGTTGTGGCAGAGAAAAAGAACACTGTGATCCTTAACTTGGCTCTTAAAGGTGCTGTTTGGAAGTAATGTATCTCGCTCTCACCTATGACTAATTGACCAAAGCAAATTATATGGGAAGAACTGACATCAATGGGACAGAAAAGTATCATCCTTGTACAAAAAGAGGTAGTAGATATAAGAGAACAACAATGCAGTATAATACAAACAGACTTCACCATAGAGCAGCAGCCTCCACTCTTCAGAGGGAAAGCCAAAGAAAGACAATGGAGTTTGGAACCAGGGAGACCTGGATTTGAATCCTGGCTTTGCTACATAGTGGTTCTTATTAATGACTTGTAGTTTTTGGTCCTCTCTCACCATTGTAGTGATAAAAATGGAGTCTCAAAGGACTACTGTGAAAATCAGAGACAATGTGTGAAAAGCACGCATCCAATCCATAGAATTGTTTAATCCATACTAGGTTTTACATAAAATTGCTTGATCTGTCTCCTCTATTCCAGTTACATAAAATCCATTGCAACCTGACTTCTCCTACCTTTCTCCTGATCTGTGTAAGGACATAGTGACGTCTTGTCCTTGGCCTTCTTGACTTATCATCTACCATCACTGATCATCCCCAAGCTGAAATTCTTTCCTCTCCCTACAAAGTGCTGCGATAGAGCACCATGCTTTCTACCTTGCCACCTGCCCTCCTTCTGGATCTACGTTTTTATCTTTCCCATGCATCTAATGAGACTTCACCAACAGTTCCAACCTGTAGCCTTCTCCCTTGTGAAGTGCGTAAGTTGGTAAGAGCAGAGTGTTCAGAGTCAGGGAGTTCTGGCTTTTGATCTGACCTCTGCTACATACCCCCGCATGGCCTAAGTCACCATTTCTTCATTAACAAAATTTGGATAGGGTTGCCTACCTCAAAAACTTATTGGAGATATTAAATGAGAAAATATACGCACAGTGCCTAGCCCTGTGCTTAGAACATAACACATATGTAATATATTTTAGTTCCCTCTCCTGGCCACACCCATCTGTGGAAGGTCATCAAAATTATAGTTACTCCACAGCTCTTCTACTTGAGTTTTCCAGGAGGAACATGTTTCAGTAAGTAATATCAGTGCTTACTGGAAATCTCTTTGTCCTGAGACCACCTGTGTTTTGAAAGAAGATTTATAGGTGAGGATATACATAACAGAAATGAATGTATTCCGTATCTTAAAATAGCACAAGTCCCACAGTATAATGAGCAATCGTTTGGTATTTAGAGCTAAAGTAACTTGGTTTGCTTATTGACACACAACTTCATAGTTTGGTAACCTTGAACAAGTCACTTAACTCCCATTTACATAATTTTTTCTTACCTGTAAAGTGGATATAATAATGGTAGCAATCCCACTGGAATGTTGGGACGATTCAATTTGTTAATACAAGCAAAGAAGCAAAGTGCTTAAAGAAATATTGGCACTTAGTAAACATTCAATCAGTATTAGCTACCATCATCGTCATCATAGATTATACTGCTGGGAAAAGAGCTTTTGCATTGCCTATCAAAACATACCATTTCACTACTCAATTAGGTAGTCCTCCATTGAAGAATGCTATGTGTTCTACCTTCCCTTCTTAACCATTTTCTCTGCCTGACACTCCGGGATGGCAGAATATTTATTTCCTCCTGGCCTCACAGGAACATCCAGAGGATTCATGAGATTCCATCTATAAGGTACTTTAGCCTCCCTAGAAGCAAGGTGTTTGATAAATAAAAGGTTATTACTATTGCCAGTGATATCTTATATTGCTCTAGCCCTTCTCTGCCCAGAGGGATCCTGAAGTGGTTTGCAAAACTTGAAGCACAAACAAGAATCATTCAACAACAGCTGAGATGAAGCAGTCACTCCTCAAACAGTCATTGATTCCTCAGGGCCTCTAGCAATCTAAATTCCCAGGTTCCAGCCGTGGCATAAAAAGTTCTTGAAATTGATTCAAAGCGTGCTTTGAGATAGAAAGTACTCATAACTCAGTTTATTGAGCAACTTGGGGGGCAGACACTAACTCAAACACTCAAAATAATATTAAAAAATCACAAGTCAATGAGGAAAAGCAAAAGATCAATTTCCAAACTGGACACTATGGACAATTTTCAAACTGGGGCATGGCTCAAGATGGAATCTCCTTGTGTTTTTCTGGTCTATGTTCTTGCAATCATATATTGAAAGTCCACTTTCTGTAAAAACAAGCTGTGGCTTTCAGCTAGTCCAAATTAAAAGAAAAATGCTATCAGACATTGTTTCTTCAAAATGAAGTTTGCCTCAGCACAGCATTATTTCAGAAATCAATCTAAAATACCATAATATTGAATGTAAGCTTTCCCATCTGGACTGTCCACTGTGTTCTGGCTTGAAGTCTTTTTGTACACACTGATTCTGGCTTATCCAATGAAAAGAATCCCAGTAACCAAACCTTGGCCACACTCCCAGCTCACACCACCCTGATGACATAGCTCTGGAATTCAGCCCTCGGTCACATGACTCCTGGGCTGTCTCTGGAGGGTCAGTCACTGTAACTCAGGCTTCAGACCTGGTGCTGAATTGTGGTAAGGCTCCCACTCTGATACTCCATACAGGAGTATCCCTGCTCCACCTGAGTCAAAGAACTCCACAAACATCATGTGGGAGCAAACCAAATGTTTGCAGTCAAATGCATCCTATTCTGGACAATTGAAAGAATCATTTTAAGAAAAATAGTTAACTTTTAATTTTAGGCTCCTCATTCAAGCTGCCTCTTTGAAAGAGCCATCTCATATTGAGACCACAAAGAATTTATGAAAATACCCTAAAACTGTTGTAAGAGAAGTATAATGAACTAGTACTATCTCTACTACTTTAGAAATAATCTTTTAAAGGGTTTGAGGATATGGCTTAGTGTTAGAGCACATGCCTATTATATGAGAGGTCCTGGGTTTGGTACCCAGCACCATATACCCATAACATACACACACAATAGTAACAATAATCAATTACAGGAGCATAATTTCTAAAGTTGAAAATCAAATATAATGAAATAAGAGAACAAAAAGTGAGACTAGAGGGTATGACTTAGTAAATGAGGGAGAAATTATTCATGTATTCATCTCATATGCTACACAAAGATAAGTCCATAGAAATAAAAGACTTAAAAAGAAAAATAAATTCTTACAAATACTGGAATATTAAAGAACTCTTTTATGATCTTAGGGTAGGCATGGTCATCGTCAGTGTGACATTAGGTGTAGAGACTATAGAGCAAACAATTTTAGGTGTTATTATATAAAACAATAAAATCAGAAGTCATTAAAATGTGAGACTAAAATAGAAAAATGTGGGAATATTTTGCAATTTACAAGAAAGACAAAAGGTTAGCATCATTAAAGATAAACCATTCCTACAAGATAAAAGAAAAATTATAAAAACCCAAAAAGGAAATGGACAAAAGTCAAATAGGAGAAATTTGCAGAAGATGAAATATAACAGGAACATAAGATCTTTAACCTCATTTTTAAAATTCTATGTAAATTAAAGTAACAGATGCCATCTGAAAAGGAAAAGACATTGATATAAAGAGTTGGTGAGGCCACTAATTGGTGCAATATTTTTCAAAGTAATTTTTCAACATCAAATTTTGCATGAGTATATCCTTTGACATAGTAACTTCAATTCTAGTAATCTATTCTAAAGATGTACTTACATGAATATAAAGGAATTGAGAAAAAATTACTTGTTGAGGCAATGTTCATGATAGAGAAAAATTACATTATTACCTATTAGAAATGATGCAGAAATATATGTATATAAGCTACTTGAAAATCTGAATAAAGCCAGTTGAAGAGATTTCTATTAAAATATTCCTAGCTTTGAAAAAAATACATACACATAAATGTATCTGTGTCATCTCTATGTGTGGTATATGTGTACCTATAATATAAAAATATTTGAAAGGATATAAAGCAAAATGTTACAAGTGTTACCTTGGGGCAAGGAAGACTAACACTCTTTTATTTTCCATTTTTTAGAGTTATTTTTATTAGAAATTTTTATTACAAGCATGTATACTTTTCTAAAACCAGTAAAAGCTACAAAATAAAATAAAAGCAAAAACAATGTAACTGACTTCAGGAACATAGAATGATAACATAATATATTTACACCATATATTTGAAATAACATTGAGCATTAAAAATAATTACATTAAAGATCTCTATAGAAATCTTTTATTAGTAATTGAAGGCAGAATAAGGTTTTATCATTTTTAATGGTTTATTGCTGGATTTCTATTTTAAAGGCTCATTCAACATCAGAATGTGCAATAAAATGTTAGTATAAAAATTGTCTCGGAGAGCCATGCATGGTGGCATACGCTTGTAATCCCAGTACTTGGGAGTCTGAGGCAGGAAGATCGCAGGTTCAAAGACAGCCTCAGCAAGTAGTGAGACTCATCAACCTAGCAAGACCCTGTTTCAAAATAAAAATAAAATAGGGTTGGGGGTGTAGCTCAGAGGTAGAATGTCCCTGGGTTCAATCCCCAGTACCCAAACCAAACCAAAACAAAACAAAAAACCCATCATCTGGTAGACCAATCTCAGTAAGTGTTGAGCAGGACACTGAAGAGTGTTGTATGACCCAGGGTTCTGTCTTCACAATTCTAGGCACAAGCCTCCTTTTCCAGATCACAGCAATATCAGCCTCTCATTGCACTGGTGAAATTTATATGTGAATTGGAAACAGTGCTTTGATTTATCCCAAAAGCAAGCAAGCACTATAAAAAATATTAAAGCCAGTTGTAACAACAGAGCACAGGATGCAATGAGGGTATCCAATCTTTGTTCATTTGAAATTCCCAATTCTTCAGGATTGAATGTTGACTCATAAATAATAGTGACTTGTCTCAATGCATCATTAACTTATTTAGTTACCAAGATGTATATGATTTGTCTCTACCTTTGGGAAACTTTGCTGATTTTTCTCCTACTACCAATTCCCCTTACTATAACCTGAGCAAGATTCCTCTCATATGGACTCTCTAAATTCTGTACAGAGATTTCCTATTTGCTTATTAATCCTATTAGACAGACTTTGATTTCTTCAATACATTCTATTCAGCACTGTATATAGACTCTTGAGATACAGTGGAGACTAATTTGAGAGGCCCCTCTCTAAAATATCACTCAAAATCCAATGAGGAAGGCCAAGAATGAATAAAAATGTACATTTATGAACAGCAATAAATATTATAAGGAAAGTTATACAGTAGAACAACTGTGCAGGACAAGGAAACTACCTAGCACTACCTCATCATGCTGTGAGTGACAGACACTGTATTTTTATCTTATTTTTTATCATCTTGGCATTCTTGATCTGCATTAAACACTTAGTTTTCTGTCTGTTTATCTGAACTGCTCAGAATTTATGTCTGTATATTCCATGGTAGCCCAATAGTCTAAAAAATGATGGAGCCACAAGGTAATCCCTGTGTTGTCCATGTAGACCAGTGATCCATGTGTAGGAAGAACACTGGTGCTCAGGTCAAGCACCTCTTGCTTGTTCCAATATTAAGTTGTTATTGTCTACTGTGTTCTAAGTGGACAGGGTTGGCAAAAAAAGAAGAGAAGCAGTATGAAAAAAGAGATCTTGACAGTAAAATGTCAAAAATCTAAGATTGGGAAGAGAGGATTAGGATCCAAACCATCACTCTGTCTAGGGATACTTAAATAAATATTATCAATCAAAGCAGTGCATTCGATTTTCTTAATTTCAAATTGCCACAAAAATGATAAATTCAAATTTTATAACCTTGAGGAAGGTCTCAGCTCAATCATACTTCTTCTCTATGAGTGATAGATGATTCATGTGCCAGACTATCTTTTTGTGGGGAAAAACACAGAGGCGGGCTCAGAAATGGATGCAGGAATTCCTCTAAGAAATGTTTTTACTCATCTTTTTTTTTAAATCTAAATCTGTGTTCTTTGGTTCAGGAATGTGGGGATTCCTTCAGGGAATGGATAATTTTGACTTTTAGAAAGAGAGTTGGAGGAAGACTAGCTAACAGATCATTAAAAAGATCAGGAGATGCATGACTAAGATTCCTCCAAGGAGACTGCAATGGCATATATGTAATGTGAGAAGGAAAAATCCAAATGGAAGCCTACCTCACAATTTGACCTCTCTTCCTTTTCCTCAAATGTTTATATAGCATTTACTATGAGTAAAAATGTTCTGCTAAATACTAACATGGCTAGAGAAACCTATGCCAAAGACCTATCCTCTTGAGAAGCAAATTCATCCAGGTCCTTCACCTTCAGAATGTGGGAGAACAAGACCCATAAAAGCTGAGAACATCAGGGGAAAGGTCTGAAATGTAGAGTCCGAGGGACCTAGGCACACATCCTGAGTTCTCTGTTCACTACTTGTGCAGCAGTGGGTGAGTAGTTTAGCTCCACAAAATGTATTTTCTCATTTCAGACATAGGGGTAGTAATGCCTAATTTCCACTTAAGAATTAGATAATTCAAAATATGGGAAGTGCCTGCTGCAACGACTGATACAAACTAGGCAACAGCAAATATCAACAATAACAATAATTTCTTGATCACAGTGGTTCTCATCCAAAGGATATATTGTCACCCCAAAGACACTTGGAAATATTTGGGGTTGTCACAATGTTAAAGGTACTTACTACTGGAATCTACTGGGTAGAGGCCAAGAATACTGCTAAACATTTTACAATGCACAGGACTTCCTCTCAACAACAAGGAGTTATCTAACCCAAAATGTCAATAATGCTAAGATTAAAAAATCGCTGCTGTATGCCCTAGTTTCTGAAATTCAATATCTCGTAATGTAAGGTAGTTCAGAGGAACCTAAACAGCACATTCTGAAAGCAGATACAGACATGTGGACATAATCTATAAAGATATTTTGATATAATCAAATAGTTGATGGTCAAGAGAATGAGCATAGTGCATTTTTCAGAGCTTTTGATGCTGTAAGTGAAATGTATCACTTAACACATCCAACAATGCCACACAGAATGGAGTATTGTCTTCTTGTTACAAATGTAAAACTCAGCTTAAATTTTTTTAACTCACCCAGGTCACTAAGCTAATAAGAGTTAAAGCAGAATTTGAACCCATACCGTTTTACAGAAAACCCCATAGTTTTCCTCTATTCCATGTTGCCAGAGATCATTGGCAGAAGGGGTAGGTGCACAGGATCTTATTGAAGTTACGTCTCCGACAATGAACATAGGGGAAAAGAAAGGGGACATTCACTCCAGTGTCCCTGGATCTCTCTGGGTTTTCTTTTGTTAGTTTGTTGTTTTTTGTAGTACTGGGGACTGAACCCAGGGACAGTCGACCTCTGAGCTACACCCCCACGCCCTCAGCCCAATTTTATTCTTTAGTTTTGAAACAAGGTCTCTTTATGTTGCTGAAGCTGTCCTAGAACCTGCAATCTTCCTGTCTCGGGCTCCCAAGTACTGGGATTACAGACATACACCACCACCCTGTGAAGACCAGCTTGCCTCCCTCCCTCAGCTCTCAGCCATCATGAAGTCCCCTATCCTTTCCTCAACCACCACAAGATTCTTTAATTACAGGCCCCATGCTTCCCGTTCAGTCACATTACTCCTCTGCAGAAGCGCCTACAGGCCCTTTTCCTTCCTGAAAATACAGCCTCGTCTAGGATGTTCATGTTCTTCACTGTTTTAATGACAACATTCCTCCATTCCTCATGTCCCAGTCCCTCTCCTTCTTGTCTTTAAAATTCAATTGAGTTAAGTTAAATTACCTTTATGTTTTCCCACTCTTCTGTTACTGCAAGTCCTTCTAATTTTCTTCTCTAGCTCTGTCCCTTCCCTCATTTCCACTACTCACTAACTGAAGTCAATATGTTAGCCTTAATTTATTTGGAGAAGCTAAATAACACACTCATAGAAGTTAGCATTTATAGAATATATTCATTTTTAGCCACTCTGTTACAATAGTGAAGTTAATAAAATTGACACCTAATTAAAACTAACAAGCATAGTCTTACTAAAATTAAAGCATCAAAGAAGAGACTGCATTGCCTATCCTGTGCTTATTCATAGAGGAAATATGAATTACTAGGCTACTGTTCAATGCTCCCACATGAGGGTCCTGGCCACATCCTGACACACCAGTTAGTTCTCATTTGGGTACCAAATGACAGGAAAGATACCTGGAACCCCACTGAATGGTTAGAAATTAGTGGCACTCCTCTACTGTGCTAATGAGAGTACTTAGGATTAAATCAAAGAAGTTGAGTCTATTTTCAGTGTCACAAAACAATGGAAGGCCAGGCATGATGGCACATGCCTGCAATCTCAGCACTTGGAGGCTGAGACAGAAGGATCACATGTTCGAGGCCAGTCTCAGCTACTTAGTGAGACCTACAGCAACTTAGCAAGACCCTGTTTCAAAATAAAAAAAAATAAAATAGGGCTGTGGGTGTATCTCAGAGGTAGAATGTTTCTGACTTCAATCCCCAGCACCAAAAAAGAAAGAGGAGGAAAAGGAGGAGGAGGAAAGAAAAAAAAAGGAAACAATGGAGAGGTCTCCGTAAAAGAGGGAGTATTGGAGAAGAAGAGGAAAAGAAGTACAAGAATCAAGCAGATCGTGTGGGCAAGATTTGAGAGGTAGGTGAGAAAAATCAGGACTTCTGTGAGCAGGCCTGTGTGTCTCACAGCCTTACAGTTGAATGGCTGTCTTGTACTGTATTAAAAGTAAAAAGTCAGTGCTGAGAAACAGGGCCCCACCCAAACTGCAAGAGAGAGAGTGAGAAGAAATCCACCTCTTCCTTTCACATCCAAAGGGACATGTTGCGAAAGCCATCACTGGAGCAAAGGAGCTATCAGAAACTGTAAGATCCTGGATCTTCTAAACACATGGCTTATTCATCAGAAGCCCATGTAGAATAACTTTGCTTCAGAATGCAATTTGCATTTCAAAGAGCCAAGCTCTGTTTCCTGGTGCATCAAATACTAGGTTCTCCAAGAATAGGCAGAGAGGAGCACCACTTCATGGTGTACAAGCTTCAGAGGAGTGTTGCTTGCCAAGCCTAGTGAGGGCAGAGGCTCAAATGAACATATTTCCAACACAAGGAATGCAGAAACCAAGACTCTGAGAAGATACTGACTGCAGGCCACGGGCTGGGGAAATGGTAGAAATGTAATTAAATCCACTCCTCTGAAGAACCATTTTCACCTTTCCTTTTTTTTCTTCCCTTTGATAGGATGGTCTTCCTCCATGCATCCATCTGCTGAACTTTAGCCCTTCATTATTGTCTTTGCTCATGAGTCAGCTTCTCAGTGAGGCCCTTCCTGAACATGGTACTGGATTCCAAGTCCAGCTGCTCACTGCTCAAAGTCAACACTCCAAGCTGAGTGTGGTGGTGCACACCTGTAATTTTGTGACAACAAAATTTATTTTATCTGCTTTATTCACTGCCATAATGCTGAAATGTAGAGCAGTGCCTGACACAGAGCAGGTGCTCAAGGACTCTTTGTAAAGGGGATGAATGGATGCATGACCGTGATGAGACTAGGATGTAGATTTACATGCCAGATAGGTAGTAGATAATTGAAGACAGAGGAATGATTTGATCTGAAGCTACTCTGCACTAGTTAGCTATGGAAAAGGTCATGTTTCCTTGTAATTCAGGTTGCTTTATTAGAGTAATGGTTTTGGAGGCTCAAGTCCATTTATTAAAATTGGTCATTGTTTACCATTTACCATTGTTTTAAAGGGTATGTGCAAGCTGGACATGGTGGAGCATGTCTGTAATTCCAGCACTTGGGAAGCTGAGACAGAAAGATTGCAGGTTAAAAGTCAGCCTCAGCAACTAAGTGAGGACTTCAGCAATTTAGTGAGACCCAGTTTCAAAATATAAATAAAATAGGGCTGGGAGTATGGCTCAGAGATAGAATGCCCTTGGGTTCAATACCCAGTACAGAAAGAAAGAAGAAAGAAAGAAAGAAAGAAAGAAAGAAAGAAAGAAAGAAAGAGGGAGGGAGGGAGGGAGGGAGGGAGGGAGGGAGGAAGGAAGGAAGGAAGGAAGGAAGGAAGGAAGGAAGGAAGGAAGGAAAAGAAAGAAAGAAAGAAAGAAAGAAAGAAAGAAAGAAAGAAAGAAAGAAAGAGAAAGAAAGAAAGAAAGAAAGAAAGAAAGAAAGAAAGAAAGAAAGAAAGAAAGAAAAAGATATGCCTAGCATCCTTGCAAAATTCTGAAATATATAGTCATAAATTTGATCTGATCAGGATCTAGGAATTCCTGCTTTCTCTAATCTCAATGATATCTAATAGTTTTCGTATACTACTGGGGTAGACAAAATAATGTCCCCCAAATATGTCCAAATATTAATCCCTGAATCCTGTGAATATTTGCGATACAAAACAAGAGGAAATTAAGGTTACTGATGAATTAATGTTGAAAATCAACTTGAAATGGGAGAGAATATCCTGGATTATCCAGGTGGGTTCACTATTAATACAAAAGTCCTTATAACTGAAAAAGGAAAAGAAGAGAATCAGAATCAGAAAAGGAGAGAGGACAATGGAAGTAGAGGTCAGGGCGATGCAATTACTGGCTTTGAAGAAAGAAAGGTCAGAAGCCAAGGATGCAAGCAACTTCTACAAACCAGAAAAGACGAGAAAATAGATTGTCTACCTGAGTGCTCATAATAAAACACAGTTACATCTACATCTTAATTTTTAATCTAGTAAAACCAATTTAAAACTTCTGACCATCAGAATTGTAAAATAATAAATTTGTGTTGTTTTAAGCCACAAGATTGGCTATAATTTGTAACTGTGAAAATAAGAAGCTAATATGCCTACCATAATTCCCAACAAACAGCTCCATCATTGGCACTACCATCAAAATGTTACCCAGTGTATTGCCTACAGGACTAATCTGACTTTCTAACCCCTCCCCTAATCTGGTTTATCTTTGAGGATAGGATGCCAGAAGGCCAGAAGGCCCTCTTCAGATGGGCTAGTTGAAACCACTTGGATATAAGATAGCTACTCAGTAGTCAATAGACAACCTCTAATTTCATTATATTCTAATTTTCATATTAAATTGTACACCCACCAGCCACCAAGACAGGAAGAACAATACCATAAAAGGAGCAAAAGGAGGAGGTACCTGAGTTCTGGGAAACCTCTGCCTACACCAGGAAAAGACATGAGTATTCTTGCCATTTATTAGCCTCTACTTGCCCCCTCATTTCATTGGCCCTAGATCTGTCTCTGAGAAGCTGATTTGCAAGCCTAAAGTCCCACATCCCCATTTATTGGCCACTGAATAAAGCTGTGATCTTGGGGTTTGGCTTCAGTTTTGCCATTTGGCTTTTCTTAATCAAACAGAAAAAGGATCCCTCTTTGGGGCTCTTCCCCAAAGAGGTTCAAGGGTGAGCCAGCAAATTATGGGTAATAAAAATACACCAGAAAATCCAGCCCCAAAGTGTACAATCCTGCCAGTAGCATTTGCTGGAGCAGAGGCAATTTTTCTTGGTTTGAGTCTCTCCTTTTACAAAGTGCATACGAGCAAATGTTATCACCGGTCATAAAGTCCTGGTGATAAACTTCATTTTCTGTATTCCAAAATGCCATCCAAATATCAATTCTAGCTAACACTTTTTTTTTCTTTTAGAGGTATATTCTGATGATATTGCTAGAATACACCAGTGAGAATAAGTATTTCTTTCCTTTTAGCAACTAACAAAACATGTTTTCTACTTTCCAACAAAAAAATAGATAAAAATGCATCTTCCTTGAATTATGATGGATTGAATTTTTTAATTTAGCCCAATTCAAGTAAATTTCTACCTATTACTTCTAATTATACCACTTTCCTCTTTTTTAATGGAGAGTAGAGATCAAGAAAGAAAGAGTAACACTAGAAGTTGTTTTTTTAAAGGAATGTGTTTTCTCAATTCAAAATGAAAAAGGCTTTCAACAGCAGGTCTGTAGATTTTTGAAAATCCTAATTAGACTGAATTAAATGACTAAAATGCTACTAATTACTTTTTAATTTCGAGAGAGATGTTTACAAAGCACAGTATAATGAGTAATACAGCACTTCAAATGATTACTAATGTTGCCATTTTGTCTGACTTAATCTCAATTAGTATAAATCACATTGTCATCATTGTTAATTGCCATTTCTTTCAAGCAAAATGGCAATTTCTCTTTACAATCTTACAATTGCTGTTTGTTTTCTTCAAAATATCCCATTTGAAAGACCTAATAAAGAGACCATTTATAGCCCCCTGTATTTACACAGTTTGAGGCAAAAGCATTTGTTGCTACCTCCTTTGGAGGGCAGAGGTAATTCCTATTTACATTTTAATAAAATGAAAGTTTTAACTTTAACTACGTTGTCAGTCAAATGTCAATTAATGGGTTCGATAGGAGAGTCACTTCCCATTTGAATGCCAGGTGCAGCTTTAACTAGTAAGATCTAAGAGGCATCCTTTATGTTGCAACTTTCTGAAGAAAATCATCTTTAGAAAAGGGAAGAAACAATAGCCAGGTCTGGTGGTGCACACTTGCAATCCCAGTACTTGGGAGGCTGAGATAGAAGGATCTCAGGTTCAAGGCCAGCCTCGGAACTTAGGGAGACTATATTTCAAAATAAAAAATAAAAAGGGCTGGGGTATATCTCAGAGGCAGAATAACACCCCCAGGTTTCAATCGCCAGTACCAAAAGGGGGAGAAGGAAGAGGGAAGAAAGAAAAGGGAAGAAATAGCCTTTGAATACCAAATGAATTTTTGCATTGTTCTTTTTTTTCCCTTTAGCATTTTTCCATTGGTTTTCTACTCAAGTAGAAGTAAAACCTCTCCCTTGATGTAATTATCTCATCAGCCTTAGGCTATTGTTTATAGGTTTTTCTACAGAGTACCATTGGGAAATCCACCCCCCTATTTTTTTTCTCATAAACATAAGGGACTTTGAAAATCATGAAGACCCAACATTTATTTATTTATTTATTTATTTATTTATTTATTGTGGTACTGGGGATCGAACCCAGGGGCATTCTACCTCTGGGCTACACCCCAGCCCTATTTTGCTTTATATTTTAAAACACAAGGTCTTGCTAAGTTGCTGAGTGGCTCCATAAGTTTCTGAGGCTGGCCTGGAACCTGTGATCCTCTCAACCTCCCAATGTTAGAAATCAATGTTTATGGTGTTGTAAGAATGAAAATGACTTTGCAAAAGAACTTTTGCCTTTTGCAAAAAGGGTGTGTCACCAGCAAAACTCTGATAAGTAAGCACAAATGGGGAAAAGTTCACTAAGATTTTATCCCTAATGCAAATGTCTGCACCATGCTCCTAGTGGTGGGAACATGGTTTCACATTCTTACATGATTGGCTAATTCATCTAGAACAGAATGCCCAGGGAGGGGTTAGCATCTGCAGTTTTCAAGAAATGGAACTCATAGAGAAGCAGGGACTTATGCAAGGTTATAAAATGGTGGTTTTAAAAAAAATGGAGTTCCTTTAAGTTAAACTAATCCTTTGATAAAAAAGACTTAGTTATAGTCTCACACAGTTCAGTATTACAGATGTGTACCACTATGCCTTCTGACCCAACAATTCTTAAACAAGATTCCAGTATTGCACTGTTTTTCTAAGAAATTCAACCTGACTTTTCTTCACAAAAGTACTTAGGAATTGAATGTTGTATAGAGCATGGGACATAAAACAACTTCAGGAACACATCCAAAACTAGCTTAACTTTACTTAGAGAATTTCCTTAATAATTTCCTATGTGCTATAATCTTAAAATATTGAATAAACCTCGTGACTTTGTGGAGAGACACAAATCGTGTGTGATGTGACTTATTGGTCATAGGACCTTGTGGCCCTTGCTCACAACAGTTGGCATAGTCGGCAGGATCATAGTCTAACACATGGTAGACTCATCATGGTGTAAGCAATAGCTCAGCATACTGCCTGTCCCAAAGGCTACTCTTTTATAGGGATTCTTTAGGTGCTGTCCAGTGTCTTGACAAGCTTGACAAAGCTTATCAAACCTTATCAGACACTTGTCAGTAACCACAAATGTGTTGATAACGTAAATCCATCAGACGCAGGAAGAAGTTTATGATCCAAGGGTCCATTATCAACTGTAGCACAGGTGTGTTGGTCTGAGCCATATGCTGGCATGTCTGAACAAGTTGTTTATGAGTTCTTGAAGTTGTTTTATGTCCTATGCTCTACACAAATGTTAACAATTTTGAGTTTTTCTGACACAGATATTTTTTCTTAAATCTTTGGTGCCTGACTTGTTTACTTATTGTCAACTAACAAACTACCTCAAAACTTAGTAGTTTAAAGAACAAATCCTTATTTTGACTCATGGGTAAGAATTCTGAGAAGGACTTATCTGGGTGGTTTGTCTGTGTGCCATATGGCACCAATAGAAGCAGTCAGAAAGGGGTGATTCACTTCCAAGAAGGCCTCTTTGTGTGCATGTCTGGCATGTAGGGTAATTGAGCTTTTATTGTTCTTCACAGTCTTGGTGTTTTGGGCTGCTTAGAGCATGGGGCCCTCACTGTGGATGAACTTTCATAGAAGCCCTATGAGCAGGTGTTCCAAAAGACTGGTAGAGTCCCAGGAGGACTAGGGAAGGCCTCTACTTGGATCTTCAGGTTCTTGACTCCATCGAAAAGTATTAGAAATTTAATTATGTGTCAGGTTTTAGCAAAGAGAAGAAGGTTTATTAAAAAGTAAAAGGCAAAAGTATACACTCTCAGAGTGGGTTGGTGGGCAATCTTGAAGGAGATACACTCCAGGATTTAATGAGAAAGTTTTTATTAGGATGCATAATTAGGTATGATCCAAAGGGTTTGGGGTTCTCTCGGGGCTAGGAAATATTGAGCTAGATCAGGTTTCCCTTTTAGGGGACCTGGTCTGGTAAGTAGGTTTTAGCTTTCATCAATGTCTCTGTTGGTCAAGTGGGCAATTGGGTAATTGTCCCTAGGGGTCATGGTTTGATCAAATGTCTGTCCCTAGCCTCATGAAGTTAATGGTCTCTGTATTGCAGTCTTGTTCCTGGTTTGCTACATTCCAGAAAATGTATAGGGAACTGGAAAGTCCCAAGGTCATTTATGGGCTGTTAAGTGCATCTTTATATTCTGATTGTTTTCTGTCCCTTAGCCTCCTAGCTACATCCCCAGCCCTATTCTATTTTTTTTTTTATTTTGAAATATGCCATTTTATTTCTGAGGCTGGCCTTGAACCTGAAATCCTCCTTTCTCAGCCTCCCAAGTACCGGAATTACAGGCATATGCCACTGCACCCCCACTGTTCTATATTTTAATAGGAATATTTTTTTAGAGACTCGGTATTTTCTCTGTACCTCTAAATGTCATCTCAGTAATAGCTACAAGGTTTCTCATGACCTAATCTTAGCAGTTCCAGGATGTCCCTGCCAGCCCAGACTCAAGAGAGGGGAAGGATACTTTATTTCAAAGGGAACAGTAGCAAAGAATTTGCATATGTCTTTAATCTACCACAGTGTCTGTAGTTTATGTGCAAGCTAACAATGAAATGAAATTATTTAAAATGCAAATAGATATTCAAGGAAAATCTTTAAAACATTCTTGCTCAGAACACTTGCCTGCTATTTTTGCCAAGAAAAGCTAGAATTTATGTTTTGAATTTTATGAATTGCATGATATTATTATTTTATTTTTGGTTAGTAAATTATATTTAGGAATTGTGGCGTTCTGTTAATTTGGACCTTTTAAGTATCTATTTATCATTGTTATGTTAATAACAAACTGATTGTTCTTTAAAAATTCACCCTTTTGCTTTTGTAGGCAGTATTCTGGAACTGTCAACGAAGAGTCCTCTGCTTTTTTTGACCAACAAAGGACATTTTACTTGATATAGGGCAATAAAATGCTTTATTTAAATCATGCAAAGAATGAAACAACACAATTATTTGGTATTCATAGTGCCTAATGACTGTACCCTATCACTTCTGACATTTAAATCTTCTCAGGAAACTTCAAGTTTCCCAAACATAATTGTTTAGAGCTTTTACTTTGATTCCATGAACCACCTTTCAGTCTTCCAGTAATTTAGTTGCTGTTTAAAATAACCACCAGTTTCCTTTTCTAAAAAGCAAAAACAAATATTTCAGCAGAAATAGCAATTGACAAATTGAATGGGGTCATCTATAAACATTAGAATGCAACTTCAATAAATACAAAGATGCAGAAATTAGGAATTATGCATTAATGATATAATTTCAAAATATATCAAGCAAAAACTAATAGAAACTAAACAAGAAAATAAATCCAAAGTCAAAAAATAAAAATAGAATAAAAGAAATCCACAATCATATTTGGAAACATAATTCTCTCGATAATCAATATACAAAGAAAAAAGAATAAGTCAGCATATAGGTTATTCAAATTAATATCTAATAGCACTGTATACCATTATATTTCTTTAGCTTTTCAAGCTTTCAAAGCATTTCTACATAGACTCATTTATATGATTCTTTCCTTATGTTTCCAAAGTAAATCTTCTGAACTAGGTAGAATGTGATTAGTGGGAGTTGGAACTGCTTAGAACTTAATTCTCTACGGTTAAAATTACGTTCTTTTTTTCTATAGTCTGAATGTGCCCCACAAATTCATATGTTGAAAATTAATGGCCCATAAAATAGTGTTGGAGATATAGCCTAATGGGAGGTGTTTAGGTCACGAGGGTGGAGCCCTCATGTAGATAATGCCAGTGTAAAGGAGTCTTGCTGGGGTGAGTCTGCTCTTTCCTGCCCTTCTACCTTCCACTGTGTGAGGACACAGGCAAAAGTCCTCGTCAGATATTGGTGTCTCGATGTTTGTGTTAGTCCACCTTTTGTCACTGTGACCCAAATATCTGAAAGAACAGTTTAGTGAAGCAAAAGTAAATTTTGACTCATGGTTCCAGAGGTCTCAGTCCATGCTTGGCCAGCTCCGTGGCTCTGGTGAGACAGATCATGGCTGAAGGATGTGGTAGAAGAAAGCTGCTCAGCTCATGAGAGCCAGGAAGGAGAGAGAGAGGGAGAGAGGGAGGGAGGGAGGGAGGGAGGGAGGGAGGAAGGAAGGAAGGAAGGAAGGAAGGAAGGAAGGAAGGAAGGAAGGAAGGAAGGAAAGAAAAGAGAACGGGCCAGGAAGAAGAAAACCCTTCCACGGCTTAACCCGAGTAAACTACTTCTTTCAGCCCGGTCCACCTCTCAGCAGTCCACTCAGCTGTCAGTGGATTATCCACGGATGAAGTCAGAGCCCTCAGGATCCAATCACTGCCTAAAACCCACCTGTACCTCTGAGACCTTAGGGGACATTCTAGATCAAAACTTCCCAGACTCCAGAGCTGTGAGACAATAAATTTCTGTTCTTTATAACTTACACAGTCTGTGACATTCTGCTGTAACAGCACAAAACTAAAACACAAACTAAACAGCACAAACTAAAACACTTTCTACTCAACTCCTGGTTACATAGCTAATTTCCTTGGTGATACCAGCAAATCCCGGCTCATGACTGGAGATTTCAAAGCAGTAGACATATGCTCCTCTGTCATGATTAACTAGATAGACTATTTATTTATTTATTTATTTATTTATGTAATTATTTATTTATTTTGTGGTACTGGGGATTGAACCCAGGGGAATTCTACCTCTGAGCTACACCCTTACTCCTTTTTATTTTTTGTTCTGAAACAGGGTCTTGCTGGATTGCTAAGAGTCTCACTGTGTTGCTGAAGCTGTCCTCAGACCTGTGATTCTCTTGTCTCAGTCTCCCAAGTACTGGGATTACAGGCATGTACCACCATCTCTAGCATATATCAATTTAAATAATGAGCCTAGTGCATGGGCTACAGTGAGTATTAAATAAGTGTTAATCATTACTATTACTAAATAACACATTGCAAATCCAATTATTTCTAAGTTTCTATCATTCACTGGTCTCAACATGCTCTTCTGGATGAGAACTCGACATCACAGCCTTCGCTATGGAAAATAAGCTTTGACATACCTAGTCATTAAATGGTTAAGAGAGATGGAGCTGGAGTCAAACAAGGAGAAAACATCTTCAGCAGCAGGGGAGTCACTATGGCTTTGAACTTCTCTTTTCAATGCTATGAGGCTGCCTTTCCTTCCAAATTCTGGCGATATGGTGTGAAAGAAAAGAAAATTCCTCTGGACAGTACCAGGGCATCTGAATTCCATCAAGGTAACTGAGCATCTTTTGCTAACCTAACTAGTTGGGACTTTGCAAAGTCTTGTCTTTGAGACTGACTCTAGAACCAGGCCGTAGCCAGAGTTGGAGTCCAATAAAACCAGTGATATTTACTCGGTAATGCAGCCCCTTTCCAGCGTGTGCTTTCTCTGAAGACTGATCACACTGTTTATTGTGCGAGCTTGTAAAATGCAAAATGATTAAAGGTACATCTCGTTTCTAATCCCATCTCCGCCATTCCTTTAGTCAACAACAGCAGAGTCCTGGCAGTTTCACATACGCTTGCAGAAAAGGTCAACTTTAGCCCTCAGCACTGAAAAAGATCGTAAAGGGCAGGAAGGCTGCACTGTAATGAGTTTGGGGAGCACCTTCAGGCTGACTCTAAGCTAAAGGACTTGTGATCTTTCAGAAAGCTCCCCTTTTGCTTCTCTTCCCCAGCATGAGCCTCGCTAAGCAGATCCATTTCCATATCATTACAGTGGATGAAAAGGAAATTTCCTCTCAGGAGCCACAGCTTGGAGCCATTCTCTTTAAGTCTTTTCCATCTTCTTATGCCCCACTACCTATTTCTTTGACATTCCGGGACACTTCTCAATTTCGACCTCCACTATGATTCATTCTCACGGCCGGCTGCCAAGGTCTCTACCTTTCCTTTCTGACACTTCATTCTGCGCATTTCTTTTTCTGCCCTGCATCAAGCATTCTGATTGCACATTTCATTTAGGGATTTTAAAATGACAGGAAAATGAGCTCAACACAACTTTTGTTAAAATTTTACTTTAATCACCACAACTTTTGTGATTAAAGTAAAATTGCAACAGGTGTGCTCCACATGGCTAATGCCATCACTCTAGACAGCAGGGTCATAGTTTCACAGAAGAAGCCGCCCCATCTCCAATAGCCTCAAGTAGCCAAAGTGAATACACACACAAACACTGTCCCAAGGGATGACCATTTAGATTTAAGAGGCGCCATCTTTCCCCTGGCCTAGATGCATACCTGGGAAGAACACACCCCTGCCCCACCTGACCTAGGAGACAGGCTACTGGTAGGTGGTTGGTATCATGGTCGCCAGAAGCAAGCTTGGGTTGTAGCATGACCTCAGCATGGTGGTAATTAGGTTAGGGTGAACAATCTAAGATCTTTAGAGGGGATGTTAAGCCAGGCATGGTGGTGCACACCTATAATCACTGTACTTGAGAAGCAGAGATAGGAGGATTGCAGGTTCAAGGATAGCCTCATCAACTTATCCAGACCCTCAGCAACTTTGCAAGACCCTGTTTCAAAATAAAAAATGAAAGGGGTGGGGGTATAGCTCAGAGGTAGAATGACTCTGGGTTCAATCCTCAGTAACACACACACACACACACACACACACACACACACAGAATAAAAACAGATGAGAGAGAGAGAGAGAGAGAGAGAGGAGAGAACACATAAGGTAAAGCCCCAAATCTGAGTACTAAGTATGAAAACCTAAGCATGACACAAAACCAGAAGTTAAAAGCTGGGAAATGAAATGTGCGAGATAGGTATTGAGGGAAAGGAGGAGACCATATTTTCTGGGTCCAAATTCCAGCAGAGATAATGATTAACTATGAGACTTTCGGCAATTTTCCTAACTACTATAAAGCCTCCATTTCTTTATCCTCTAAATGGGTTCAATGTCACTTTCCTCTAAGTGATGAGGATTAACTGTAATCATGGGAAGAATATTGTTTAAGATATTAAATTCCTGTGGAAATAAGTGAAGATCAACAGAACGAGAACAGCAAAAGGCATTCTATTTTGAGCTTGTTCTATCAGGGGAGCCAGGGACCATCACCTGTGTCTGGCAGATGCTCACCAGCCACAGATGACTGAAAAAGTATTATAGTGGAGAAGAGGAAATATTTCATGTGTGCTCTGATTGGAGGCTGTTGGCACAGAGAAGCTGTAGGTCACTGGCTAGAAACGGGGCATCCTGCGTGGTTGATTAGGGATGCATTTTAGCCTTCTCTGGTTGGTTCTAAAAGAGAAGTCAGGACATAAGTTAGGGAACCTGTCAATTATTAATCATGTTCTTACCTTTTTAGGTCAGGTGTTATAAGGATTTTTTTCCTTTTTTAATATGTTTTTATTGGTGCATTGTAGTCTCACAACACAATGAGTATCAGTTTGGTGTTAACATACATGCACACAGCTCTTAGTGTCTCTCCCCCCCACCTCTGCCCCCATATGTAGCACTGAGAATGATGTTGGTATAATCTCATATGTACACATTGCTTATGATAGTAATTCCATAGATTCACTTCTTTCTTGCCCTTCCCCTTCCCTTGCACTACTGAGGGATTTCATCTGACCCCAATTACAATGGCAAGCATTAAGATGTCAAACAACAACAAATGTTGGTGAGGATGTGGGGAAATTGGGACTCTTCTACACTGCTGGTGGAATTGCAAACTAGTTCAACCACTATGGAGATCAGTGTGGAGATTCCTCAAAAAACTGGGAATGGATCCACCATATGATCCAGCTATACCACTACTGGATATCATACCAAAGGGACTGAAACTAGAAAACAACAGTAATATATGCATACCCATGTTAATAGCAGCACAATTCACAGTGGCCAAATTATGGAACCAACATAGATGTCCATCAACAGATGAGTGGATTACAAAATTATGGGAAATACACACAATGGAATTCTACTCAGCAATAAAGAAGAACAAAATAACAGCATTTGCAAGAAAATGGAAAGATCTGGAGAACATTATGGTAAGTGAGAATAGCCAATCACAAAAAAGAAGGGACGTATGTTTTCATTAATATGCGCCACCTAGGGAGTAGTAGGGACACAAAAGGGACTCCAATGACAACAGGATTTAATTGGTTTCTTGGACTCTTTACTGGAGATAGTTTTTTTTTTTATTACTTCCAGCAGGTCTGACTTAGAGCAGCTTTCTGGGTTGTTTATTATAGTTAATGTGTTAATTTCCTAGGCTAGTTGCTGTAAAGAGTGGTCACAGTTCATTTTTCTTTCTCTTTGTACTGGGGATTAAACTTTGGGGAATTCTATGTCTGTGCTACATCCCCATCCCTTTTATTTTATTTTTTATTTCAAATAGTTGTTGAAGTTCTCATCTATTGCATATTTATTCTCTCACTCCTATAGTTTTATTTTTCTTAAGTAGATGATTACCTGAACCTCCCTAACCAAATCTCATAATGAGTTTCAGTGTTTCAGGAGGGAGATGTATAGAGGCTGAAACAATGAAAAATTGCACAACCTTTAGTTTATTTTCTTTATAATTCCAGTGAGATAACATCATCTCTGAAGTATCCATTTTTGCAAAAAGAAAAGAGGTCTCTAGATTCCAGAAGATTGCCTCACATCAACAGGTGATCTCAAATTCTTAACTCAAGAAAATCTTGATACTCCACCAACAGTGTTGGAAAACAGTGTTGAGGATCCTCAGAAGAATGGGAATAAACCTACCGTATGACCCAGCAATACCACTTCTAGGCATCTACCCCAAAGAACTAAAACCCAACTACCAGACCAATGCATGTGTATCTATGTTTATAGCAGCCCAATTCACAATTGCCAAACTTTGGAACCAGCCAAAGTGTCCATCAACAGATGAATGGATCACAAAACTATGGGATATGTACACAATGGAATTTTATGCAGCCACAAAGAAGAACAAAATCACATCATTTGCAGGGAAATGGAGAAAACTAGAGAACATCATGCTAAGTGATATTAGTAAGTCACTAAGAGTAAAAAATCGGATGTTCCCCTAATCTGTGGGAGCTAGATAGAATGGGACTTAGAAGGGACTTAAAAGGGAAGAAGAAGAAAACTTTAGATGGACAAAGAAGGTGACCTAACTGAGGGAGTTGGAAGGGGGGTGGAGGGAAACACACTATAGCACATGATGTACATACACAAACCTATAAGACTCAATCACTATCCAGAGCATGAAAGGGAGGGAAGGGGGAGGGAATAGGGTGGGATTGGAGGGAGGGCTAAATGTGCAATGTGTGCATGTATGATGTTCATACCCTGACATATATCAAAATGTATAATTACAATGCACCAATGAATGAACATAAAAAGAAAAAAAAATCTTGATACTCAAGTGTGAGGCATCGTTTTGCTGATTTCTCCAGTGGGAAGACAGAAGGAAGAAGAGAAGCAGGAAGAGGAGGAGAAAGAAGAGGAGAGGGAGAGCTTTGTTCTAAGATGATTCAGTGAGCTCTTCCACTCCTGACATCATGGACGTTTGCTGAACTGAGATCATGATATTTAAGGGCACTTAAAGAAATCTTCAGTTCCCAATATAGTCCCCAAGAACACTAGAAATTTTGCTATTAATGAGACATCTCATAATGGGATACAGTGCTTTTTCATCTATTTAAGAAATGCCAGGTCTTTATTGTGCTCAGTCTTTCCACACATTGCATTTAGGGGACAATTACATACGTGATAATAAAAGGATTCAAAGTGACATCACAGAGAATGAAAGATGGGTTTTTCAATCTTAGCCTCATGTTTTGGAT
The DNA here is from genome assembly GCA_004027185.1 of Glis glis. Taxonomy (NCBI): domain Eukaryota; kingdom Metazoa; phylum Chordata; class Mammalia; order Rodentia; family Gliridae; genus Glis; species Glis glis. The sequence goes on from PVJS01002219.1 coordinate 46,613, forward strand.
TGAATAATGTGTGTTTTGGGGCTGTGGTTTTTGAATGTTTGGGGCATCTTGGCTTCTACTCACTAGATACCCCACTATTCATTTCTAACATCCTAAAATGGCCCAGCTAGTGCCAAATAGTTCCTTGGGTATATAATACAGTTGAGAGCCACTGAAAAGCAAAGATCCCTATGCTCAGAGAATCCTCTGAAGAACTTGTTTAGAAGTACTGGCTCTAGTTGTCTGCTGGAGGGATTCTGAGCCAACAGAAGCAGCAAGCTGTGTGTAGTTCAAAAGTACCTCAGAGGTCCGATCATCAGCCATTCTGGATATTACTTTTGGCTTATTAACCATATGCAAGAAACAACTTAAAAAGGCCAGAGAGCCATCATAAAATATGCAAAAGTTTTTCTACAGAAATGTGATTCAACTTTTTCTGAGTAGCCCCAAAGAACTCTGACCGAATCACTAAAGAGAGAAAATAAAAATAATTATACCAGAACAGTAGATTTTTGATCATTGAAGGCATTTAAAGAAAAGTTGAATTGCCGCTTGTCAGAAAGTTTCAAAGGTAAATGATATGTCAAGGAGTATGTTAAGCCTGTAACCTTTAAAGCATGTTCTAATTCTGAAATAATACGATTGTGTGTGCGCGCACGCATGTCTGTGGGTGTGTATAGTGTGAAATAGAATATTAGCTCCTTTGTAGTCCACATGGAAATAAGATAAAAGGAATTAATGTCATTTATATCTAACATATGAGTTCCCAATCCTGGGTGAACAGCAAAATCAGCTGTGGAGCTTTTAGAAAATGCAAATATTTTGGTTCATGGAAGGCTGAGAATTATGGGCTTAGTCCGTGCCAGACCCTCCTTATCACACCTGTCAGGCATAGGTGTTACTGTTTTGTGTTTATAGATGAAAGCTGTAATATAAAAAATTACACAATCGCTCAAGGCCACATGACTTCTAAGTGGTAAGACTGGAACCTTGTTCTCTCTGACTTCAAAGACCTGCTCTGTGCCTATGAGTCCCACACCGATTCCCCAAAAAGAAGGAAGGATGAGCAGATAGTTTCGAATGCCTACAAATTATTAGTCCTTTATGTGCCAACTTGGAAAATATTAAAATGACATTAATCTTTTTGACATTTTAATCTCATGTTAACCAAAGGACAGAACTAAAATATTTATAACCAGAAAATATAATTATTTAAAGGGAGGAAAATGTTTTAAAATTTTGTTTTTATCTTAGCCTCTGAGAAGATTATGTCTAGAGAGAAGGAGGTGTATTTTTATGCAGTTGTGCAGTTCCAATTCTGAGGCATCTGTCCCCTGGAATGATTCATACAAATTCTCTCCACTGTTGAAAGCCATGATCCACATTTTGCAAATGCAGGTTAGACTTCCGGTCTTCACATGTAGTCCCAAAGCATGGGTCTTAATCATTCTGAGGAATTAGTTAACATTTATACTTATGTAAAATATGCTGATTAATCCTTGCACTTAAAACCATCTCATGATGGAAAAGGATCCAATTTCCATTCGATGATTTACAGTAGCTGAGGGGCAGGGAGAGCTGTTGGGTAAAAGAGAGGGAGGATCAGCCGGGTGTGGTGGCACACACCTATAATCCCAGTACTTGGGAGGCTGAGACAGGAGGATCACAGGTTCCAGGACAGCCTCAGCAAGTAGTGAGACTCTCAGCAAACTAGCAAGACCCTGTTTCCAAATAAGAAATAAAATCAGGCTGGGGTTGTAGCTCAAAGGTATATTGCCTCTAGGTTCAATCCCAAGCACCACAAAAAAATAGATAAATAACAGAGAGGGAGGATCAATTAATGAGTTAGTGCAAACTTGAGAAATAGAAAAAATACAAGTCAGTAATAGCAAAAATTAGTAAACACTCATTAAGCCCATAGGCAGTGCCAGAAAACGTGCTAAACACTATGCATACATATAGCACAATTAACTGTTTCAAAAATGCTACCTTGTTATAATTCCCATTTTATTTTTTATATATTTTATTGGTGCATTATAGTCTCACATCATAATGTAATCCCAATTTAATACCTAAAGAAACAGAATCAAAGTTATGTACGTGCCTAGGGTCACAGAGATTGTACACATGTATACAAAACAAATTATTTCTGAGTTTTGCATACATGCTCCCAACTGCACATCATACCCACCACCCACCCACCCACCGTTTTGCTCCCACACGGACTTTTCTTCTTCCGACACCAGTAAATGATTGACTATGTGGAGATGTTAGGCAGGAATCCTGTGCTGGCATTCCACTCCTCTTCCGCCCACTCCTCTAGGTTTTGTTATTGGAGTTCATCGTTAAAAGTCAATTTGGATGCCCCAGTGACTGATAGAAACTTCTAATGAATGTAATAAAAATGAGGAAGCCATTCACCTTCCAGGATGCTCTCAGATCTCACTGTCTAGTTGATTTGGGAGGATGAGCTTAGCTTGTTAGGAACCACATTCAGAGGTCTTTAGCCTGCATACAGCTGAGCAGATAGGCAAACTCTCTAAGATCCTGAGCTTGTTTCAATAAAAGTAAGGAAGACTGCTGAAAAGTAGGAAGGACTCTAACAGAGCCCAAAGGTATTTCAATTTTCTGCTTGAGCATCCAGACACGCTCAGTGTTTACTTGGGACTTCAGAGGACCCCTGCATTACTAAGAGCTGGCACCTACAGGCAGGACAGACGACCTCCCATGGGTGGAACTTCAGGACTGTGGGGAAGACAGGCCTCCAGCGGCATGAGCTTCCTGTAGCTGAAATGAAACCACCACACTCCACTGCTTTACCCCGAGGCTTGTTTTCTCTTAAAATGCAATCCTTTTTAGAGTTGCTATGAGGAATGCAGCAAGTGCAGCACAATTCATTTAAAACTATCCTGAACACAATCTTTCCATCCAAAGATCATCAAAAAGGGGACAATTCCCCCTAATCTACCCCCACCCCGAGCTGCTGTCACCCCTCACTGACCAAACTCCTGGTATCGTTCAGCATCACCTTATGTCCTACTGCTGATCCTAGTCCTAGTTCCCTAGCTCCCACACCCTACTTCTCTGTTCTTTCAGCCTAGGACCATCTTCAAGGATGTCTTTTGACCTCACCTAAACCTTTTCTCCACATTACCAACTCAGACACTAAACGTAACACTAAAATAACTTTATCTCTAGAAACCATACCCGCCCACTTCCTGCCAGATGATAATTAGAAGATAGTGAAAGATCCAGGTGTGATGGCACATGCCTATAATCCCAGTACTTGGGAG